>OY787616.1:7398914-7673346 GCA_963678935.1 Umbilicus rupestris
ATCAGAACAAGCTCTGACTTTTGTCTGCACACCCTCTACAAATGTCAATCTAGAATAGCTACAGACTTCTCAAGACTCAGCCTATTCTAAACTACACTCAACTCAGCAGGGTTGCTGTAGCAACTGCTGTAACACACAGCTGAAGCACAATTTGTTCGCGTCGCTCCAAAGCCTTCTGCCGAGCCGATCGAACGATTCCACGAGCGCTGCACACTCTGGAATACTCCCCCTCACTCAGTGACCACCTGCCACTAGCGAGTACTGCCGCACGACACTTGACCGAGCCAACCACCCGTCAGTTCTTCCGCGGCTGTCCTTGATCAACCAACAAGCACCACTGCTCTGAATTGGCTTCCAGATCAAGCTTGGATCAGACTCTGCAAGTCCTGACCACCTTCTGCTTCTATCACCACAGCTCTGCGCTCACGCTCTGCTCTTGGGTGATGATCAAAGAAAAACGTCCGTCGCACACCACAAATTGCTCTCTCTGAATTCCACTCGTGTATCCCTCAGGTTCGATCAACCATTCTGCTCTAAACCCCTTCTTCTTAAATAGCAGCACCAGCTTTAAGCAATGTCTAGGTTTAGGCAATGTCCCAAAAAGAACAATTATCTCCTAAAATCTAGGAGATTAGATTTGATATTTGTCTACAATGCAAATCTCCTTCTCTGACTAGTAAACCTCACTGGAATATACTCCACACCTTTTTAGAAATTCTTCAGATGCTCTCCGTAGGGTTTCCAGCCCGTCTAGACAAGCCCAGGTTGCTGCTGCTTCTCGGACAGATGAAACAGCCACTTGAACAAGCTCCTGCTGCAGCTGCTGCTTCACTTGTGCTGTAGCAGCTTGATCCGCGCGTCGTTGTGCGCGTCAAATTAATCCTTCCTCTTCCACTAGTACAGCGGTTAAGTAAGGGTCGATCTCCACAGGGAGCAAGCAGTTCAGTTTTAACCAGTGACCTACACTTACGAAAATAGGGGGGTGTGAGTGATTGGGTTTGCGCGATGCGCGAGAAAATAGTAGCTAACGCAGAACTTGCACCAGACGTGCGTAGACAATAGAGATTAAATACTATGACTATGAGAAGTATTGGGCAGACAATCCTCTATGAGCGCATTCCTTATCATTGACTCTAAACGTCAATAGTTTGATTTCACTTAAGTTAGTGTCCGATCAAGGCTTCCTAACATATGCGCATGTTCCGATCAAAGTTCATGTGCTATTAATTCTTGAACTAGACTAAACAACTACGAATCCGATCAAGGTAGCAATTGCTTATCCTAGCGTGTTACTCCTAGTTGGCACCGTCAGGCTATTCAACTAGTTTAACATACAACAACAAGCAACAAGAGTAAGATTGCGGTTCAAGGCTTCCCCTACTCATGCAACTCGCTGCCAACAATGTGCACAGAATTAATATAAGCAAACAAGCTATGCATTAAGCGCAAGCCTCAAAGGAAATACTCATAGATTCATGCCCAACCAACACCAAGCGTTTAGCTAGACATGCTAGTAGTAAACATCATAGAAACAGTAAGTAATAACTAAAGTATCCAAGAAAACAATAGCAAACAGTGCGTGCAGGTTGCAGTCTTGGCTGGCGCAGTCGGCTAGCGCAGGTCCTCTCGATTGTATGATGATCTGATCCTTTAACCCTAGCCTTCTTCTCTTCTTTATATACTGCTCAGAGGCTCAGTCTTGGCAACTTCCAAATCTGGTGGTGTCAGGATTTGGAAACACCACCATTTGCGCATGGCGCACGGCATCTTGGTTAGCGCAAACGGTTAGCGCACCATGGTCGACTCTGCCAATTCTTCTGTTTGCGCCGCTAGCTCCGCAGGCTTGTGTGATGCGCGTCCTAAACGCTGCCTGTTAGTGCGTATCCGGCTTAGGCCCTCGTTTTGCCCTGAAATACAAAAACACTGGAAACCAGTAATCTTGTACATAAAATAATGCAAACAAGCATAGGGTAGGATCTAAATAATGTGTACAAATAGGCTCTATCAAACCCCCCACACTTGCCCCTTGTTCGTCCTCGAACAAGCACTCAAGCACGGATACTATTACCTCTCTGGAGTCTAGCGCACAGTCTTGCACTCTGGCGCGATCTGCACTACTGATCACCTTGCGCTGCTCTACCACCTGCGCGCATCTGCTTTCAACAGTTCTAATATAATAATTCGAATTTCATTACCTCTCAGCTAGGATGAAGATCATTTCGGATGGCTGGGACATAGCTCTTCATAGGCTCCAGGTTGTCAGTTCTCACTCCGAGGATGGGTATATGGTTAACAACGCAGCTTCTTCCTGTGCGTGATTCTTCCGCGCACTTCCTGGGAACTCAAGCCTTTTGATGATTTTCTTTGTGGACCTTGCGCACGCTGGTGCTTATTCGTGCGCATGCTGATTCTTTTGTAGCGCATATAATCTGCTGGTATTTTTCTTTTGTACAGCTTTGTTTATGGTTCCTATCTTTCCCAGAACGGTTCCAGTCTCGGCCTCCGGATAACAGCTATGGAACACCGCCCCGCTCTTCCTCCGTGGTCTATCTGCGCAGGTCGGCGCACGCGTTTACACCCGCGCCTGGCTTCCTGAGCTCGACTTCCAGAGGAAAGGTGGTCTGTTTTCCCACCTCGCCACGCTTTGGGCATTCGCCTTCGGCATCTGCGTGACTGAGCGCGCTCTCTTATTCTGATGGTCGCGAAGCACAGACCTCCACTAGCGCTCTCGACCATATACCTCACCTCCGAAGCTCGAACGACTAACCGCCTCTCCAGAGCATTTCTGTCAACTCCACATCCCCTGTATATCCCAACTAACAGGAGCAGAAAAACGAAAAAAATATACTAAAACAGTCGATAGCAGCGCACGCAATATGGATAGCGCAAACAAGCTGAACAGTGCGCGCAACCCGCACACAAGCGCACTACTGCTACTGTTTCCTTCAATTAAACTAAGCTATACTATAAAGCTCAAAAATACGTGAAATGTAAATGTACGCTCACCCCCACACTTAAACAGAGACGTGTCCCCACGACTCAAGCTCAAGCGCACGGAGAACGCGCACATGCATGCAAGCAAAACAAAAAACATAAAAATGAAGAACATATAGTCAAAGCAGCGCAATATAGCATAGGGACACAAAATATGTAGCACAAGAGTTCAGCACACATATAGCAACATAATATCGAATAATGTTCAGCATATAAAAGAAAAATAGACACCACCCGAAAGGAATAATGCGCCCTCCCTACAGCTCTATATGTCCTCTGAGCTGGACGTAGCCGCTGAACTATGCGCCTCCTCCTCTGAAGAATCCGTCATATCGGTGGTGGAGGAAGGCGGGACAACAGAAAGGGCGACAGGCTGCGCCACAAAGTCGTCCTCTGAGACGGGGTCCCATAGCGAGTCGGAGCTGGTGCTAATGATGGGTTCGGCTACAGGGGACCTCGGAATGGATGGCTGGGTAGGGGATGGTGCAGGTGCTGGTACTGGTGCTGGGTCGGGGGTGGGTTCTGTTTCTGGGGCTGCTGGTGCTGGTTCTGGGGCTGGTGTTGGTGCGGGAACTGGGACTGGAGAGGGCGCTGCTGGATGCACTGGGGGCTGAGTAAGAGGGCTGGCTGGCTGGTGCGGCTCGCTGGGGGAACCTGGAGGTGGCCAGTGCAGGCTGAGAAGAGGGGGAATCGCGTCTCCAAATCTCCACCCTGATGGTGGGCTCATGCTTAAGTCCGCCCCCTCTGGCGCTAAATACTCGAGCACGCGCATGACGTTGAACATCATGCGCTGCTCTGCTGATGCTTCCTCAGGTACCTCCTCAGCCTCGGTCCTTGGGCGCTTCTCGTGCGCACGCGGGGGAGAATCCTCGATGGAAATGGTAACTGGCTCCCCCTGTGGTGTACGGGCCCTCCGGTGCGCTCCAGTCTGCGCGCGGGTCCTCGCGCGCCTAACTGGAGGCACAACTGGCTCTGGCGCCTCGTCCTCCTCCATCTCCTGCGCACCCTCTACTGCTTGCGCGCTGCTCTCTGCTCTTGGCCGTGGCACTCTTGCCTGCTGCAGGCGGTAGCACCACTTCAATGTGCCATCCTCCCTCACGGCTACCGCCCTTATCTGCAACATGTGGGCGCAGTCCAGAGGAACAGCCGGCACCATCGTGTGCTCAGGCACCTCCGGTTCTCCGTGTAACGCACGTAGCAGGTGCGTAATAATTCCTCCGCAAGTCAGCGGCCCCTTGGTGCTGACTCGGCTCCAGTGGTGCACCATGTTCAGAACAAAGAGCACCCTCTTCCCATAATAGAATCCCTTCAAAATCTCCATATCCAGCAAACTGATCTTCGGTGCACCATTAAATCGCCCAATGATCGCATAGGCCACCAGGCGCCACAAGTAGAACATCCACGGGTCACGCAGCTCTCGTCCCTTGCTGCGCCCCGTGGCAAACATTGGCCCGGTCGCCATCTCGCGCCACGCCTCTTGATTCGTGTGCGCGTCCATGTCAGTTTCTCTCACCTTAGCGCACCTCAATGTGCGCTTCAGCCTCTTAGCCGAGGCAATGTACCACACCCCTCGGTGCCGGTACCTTATCTCCATCTCACTTGGCTCGAACGACGCCACGAACTCGCAGGTGTCCTCTTTGTCTGATGCACTGTTGAGTTCCAACAGCGCCTCCCAGCCTGCTAACGCCAGCCTCTCCACAACGAGGTCCTCCAGTCCGACCTCGTGCAGGAAGTCCCTGCTGATGTACGTAGTCCCGTACATTTCTAGCCTCAGAAATGCGGCATACTTGCTGGCGAAAATAGCTGGGGTTTCTCGGTCCACTGCAGGCTGCATTGCGGCTGGGTTTCTCTTGTCAACTGTGGTTAACACTCCTCAAACACTCCAAAAATCCAAACTCCTCCGAATGCTCTGAAACTTTCACCAAAGGGGCGCCTACTGCCCGCCTACAAAACCTTCTAACCAATACTCCAATCGGTGCACTCTAGCCTGGTGCGATTTCAAAACCCTAGAGCACTCCTCTACCGCACAAACCCTATTGGAATCTGCTCAAATCTGGGGGAAAGGTTACCTGGAGGGTGGTCGACGGAATGCTCCTCAAATCTTTCTAGACGGAAGCTGGTTTGAGCGCCGGACGGTGAGCGGAGGTGTGAGGGCGGGAGTTGTACTTGCAACGGTCGGGTGAAAAAGTGCTGAAATTTTCTAAGTACTGCCCTTATATACCCCCTGACTGGCGCAGCTGTCCTGCGCACTGAAGTGCGCACGGACCTGCGCACTGTTGCACGACTAAAAAAACTACAAGTCCTAAACTAACTTAAAGACACTAGAAAAACTAAAACAAAGACATGTAAAAGTAAAACATGTCGGGTTACCTCCCGACAAGTGCCTTTGTTTAACGTTGTTGGCTCGACTGTACCTCGTTACGTGCCCAAATGTGTGCCAGCGACCTCCGCCACACTTGCTCCTGAGTGACCCTGCGCCTGCGCCTGTGCATGCGTTGTGTTCTCCTTGATCCTGCGCAAAGGGTCGGGCGGGTGGTCAGTATGGTTAATAGTATGTGATAAATTATAAGCAACGAGGGTAGGTAAAGAGGGAGAAGAAATATGAGCAATAGTCCCTTGTTCTCCCTCTGGCGCGTCTGGTGATGACTCTGGCGCAGCAATCGGTGCATCTACTATCTCAGGTTCTGCCAAGTCAATGTCGCGCGCCGTGCCATCCCAAGGTTCTCCTAGATACCGTTTGACTCTCTGCCCATTGACCTGAAAACGATGCCGGTGCTCGTTTTCTAACTCGATTGTTCCGTAGGGGAAAACCTTGGCGACTATGTACGGTCCTGTCCATTTACTGCGCAGCTTCCCTGGCATGAGCTTTAGGCGCGAGGAGAACAACAGTACCTGGTCTCCTGGCTCAAAAGTGCGTCTGAGGATATGCTTGTCATGAAACGCCTTTGTGCGTGCTTTGTAATCGCGCAGTCCCTCATAGGCATCAAGGCGCAGCTCTTCTAATTCGCTCAGCTCAAACGCGCGCTCCTTGCCAGCCTCATCCAAGTTGAGGTTGCATATGCGCATTGCCCAGTATGCCTTGTGCTCCAATTCTACTGGCAGATGGCACGCCTTTCCATAGACCAACCGAAATAGTGAAGTCCCGATTGGTGTCTTATACGCGGTTCGGTATGCCCACAGCGCATCGTCTAGGCGCTGGCTCCAGTCCTTCCGCGATGGTCTTACGGTTTTTTCCAGGATGCGCTTGATCTCTCGGTTGGAAACCTCGGCCTGTACATTTGTCTGAAGGTGGTAAGCGGTGGACGTCTTGTGGCGCACTCCATAATGCTTGAAAACTTGCGCCACAACTCTGTTGCAGAAATGCGTCCCCTGGTCGCTAATGATCGCCTTAGGTACCCCGTACCTGCAAAAGATGTTAGTTTTTAGAAACTCAGCGACCGTCTTACCATCATCCTTCCGTGTTGCCTTAGCTTCGACCCATTTGGAGACATAATCCACCGCGACCAATATGTATTCGTATCCGGCAGATGGAGGAAATGGCCCCATGAAGTCAATTCCCCATATATCAAACACTTCATCCACTAGAATCGGCGTCTGCGGCATCTCGTTGCGCGCTGATATGCCTCCTGTACGCTGGCACCTGTCACAATTCCTGCAGTGATCATATGCATCTCTAAACAGGTGCGGCCAATAAAATCCGCAATCCAGGATCTTCCTGCTCTTGCGCTTGGGACCAAAGTGTCCTACACATGCGTGCGCATGACAAAACATCAAAACAGAGTTAATTTCATGGTCAGGCACGCAGCGCCTCAATATCTGATCAGGTCCTATTCTGAGCATATATGGATCATCTCAAATGTAATGCTTGGACTCATGCTTTAGTCTCATGCACTGGGTTTTATTGAAATGTGGAGGAAACGTACTTGTGACCAGGTAATTCGCAATGTGTGCATACCATGGTACCTTACCTGTCAGCGCCATCAGATGCTCGTCACGGAATGTCTCCATGATCTGCCCTGGCTCCTCCTCTTTCACGATCCGGCTCAGATGGTCAGCAACTGTATTCTCCGTGCCCCTCTTGTCTTTGATCTCCAAGTCAAATTCCTGAAGTAGGAGCACCCAGTGCATCAGGCGCGGCTTAGTCTCCTTCATGGACAGTAGGTAGCGGATGGCTGCGTGGTTTGTGTAGATGACGACTCTGGCGCCTAGAACATATGCGCGGAACTTCTCTAGCGCAAAAACGATTGCCAGAAGCTCTTTTTCCGTGGTGGTGTAATTCCTCTGCGCAGAATCCAGTGTGCGCGGTGCATAATAAATGGCGTGCGGTTTCTTATCCACGCGCTGTCCCAGGACTGCTCCTACTGCGTAATCACTTGCGTCGCACATTAGTTCGAATGGTAGGCTCCAGTCTGGCGCGCGCAACACTGGCGCACTTGTCAGCGCCTCCTTCAGCTTATTAAACGCGGCCCTGCACTCATCAGTAAAGTCGAAGCACACATCCTTTTGCAAGAGGTTAGACAGGGGTATACAAATTTTAGAGAAGTCTTTTATAAAACGCCTGTAAAACCCAGCATGCCCAAGGAATGACTTCACGTCGCGCACGTTAGTGGATTAAGGCAGATTAGAAATAAGATCTATCTTAGCTTTATCTACCTTGATCCCCTCCTCTGAGATGATATGTCCTAGTACTACACCATGCGATACCATGAAATGACATTTTTCATAATTGAGTACTAGGTTCTTTGAAATGCAGCGCGCTAAGACCTTATCAAGATGAGTTAAGCATGCATCAAAGGTACCTCCATACACAGTAAAATCGTCCATGAACACTGCTATGCATATACCAATCATATCAGAAAAAATGCTCATGACTAGACGTTGGAACGTACCTGGCGCGTTACACAGCCCAAATGACATGCGCCGAAACGCAAATGTACCGAACGGGCAGGTGAACGTGGTCTTCTCTTGATCCTCCGCAGCTATGGGTATCTGGTTGTACCCTGAATATCCGTCCAAGAAACAGAAATAGGGCTTTCCTGCTAATCTGTCCAGCATTTGGTCTACGAAGGGTAGCGGGAAATGGTCCTTGCGCGTGACTGCGGTAAGCTTCCTGTAGTCGATGCACATGCGCCATCCAGTTTGTATGCGCTTGGGAACTAGCTCGCCCTGCGCATTCTCCTCTAATGTGATTCCTCCTTTCTTTGGCACAACGAGCACTAGACTGACCCATTTGCTGTCTGAGATCGGGTAAATGACTCCTGCATCGAGTAGCTTAAGGATCTCCTTCTGCACTACCTCCATCATATTCGGGTTTAATCTGCGCTGTGCCTCCCTGGTGGTTTGGCACCATCCTCCAATAGAATTCTATGCATGCATACGTCTGGGCTCACTCCGCGCAGGTCAGCAAGTGTCCATCCTATGGCGCGCTGGTTCTTGCGCAGCACCTGCTGTAAGCGCGCTTCCTGCTCCTCTTCTAATCCTTTCTTTATGATCACTGGCAGGGTGTTCTCATTTCCTAAGAAAATGTATTTGAGGTGCTCTGGTAGTTGCTTCAGCTCGATTTTGGGTGCCTGTTGATCGCGCGTCGTTGTGCGCGTCAAATATAATCCTTCCTCTTCCACCAGTACAGCGGTTAAGTAAGGGTCGATCTCCACAGGGAGCAAGTAGTTCAGTCTTCAATCCTGTCGTCTACACTAAAAATGGGGGTTGTGTGAGATTGGGGTGCGCGATGCGCAAATGAACAGTAGCTAGCGTAACGCAGGAAATTGCACTAGACGTGCGCAAGCAGTAGAGATTAGATACTATGACTATGAGAAGTATTGGGCAGACAATCCTCTATGCGTGCATTCCTTATCATCGACTCTAAACGTTTATAGTTTGTGTTTTACTCGGGTTAGTGTCCGGTAAAGGCTTCCTAACACGTGCGCATGTTCCGTTCAAAGTTCATGTGCTATTAATCCTAGAACTAGACTAAAACAGCTGTGAATTCTGTCACAGTAGCAACTGCTTACCCTAGCTCGTTACTCCTAGTCGTCACAGTAAGATTGCGGTTCAAGGCTTCCCCTACTCATGCAACTAGTTTAACATATGACAAGCATGCAACACAAGTAAGATTGCGGTTCAAGGCTTCCCCTACTTATGCAACTAACTGTCTCAGTGTGCACAGAATTAATACAAGTAAATAAACTATGCATTAAGCTCAAGTCTCAAAGGTAATACTTCATAGATTCATGCCCGACCAACACTAAGAGTTTAGCTAGACATGCTAGTAATAAACATCATAGAATAGTAAATAAGGTCTAATATGTCTGAGAACACAGTAGCAACAATGCGTGCAGATTGTCTTCTCGGCTGGCGCAGTCGGTTGGCGCAAATCCTCTCAACAAGTCCGTGTGTTTTCCAGTGTTGCCGCTCTCTCTGATGTGCGTTGTCCAATGACGGCTGTGATGTCCCTCTCTTGAAACCCTAGACTTACTTTGTTTATATATTGCCCAGGAAGTTCTCCTTTGGCAACTTCCAAATCTGGTCACTGGATTTTTGCGCCTGGCGCATGGCATTCGGCTAGCGCACCGCTACCGACTCTCACCAACTTCTCTTCTGCTTGTGCTGCTAGCTCCGCAGGCGGATCTCTCACTCCTAGAACGCTGCCTGTTAGCGCGTATCCGACTCAAGGACTCGTTTTGCCCTGTAATACAAAAACACTAGAAACGAGTAATCCTGCTCGTAAAATATTGCAAACAAGCATAGGGTTATGATCTAAATAATGCGTACAAATAGCCTCTATCAAACCCCCCACACTTGCCCCTTGTTCGTCCCGAACAAGCACTGAAGCGCGGATACAATTACCTCTTCTGGAGTCTAGCGCACAGTCTTGCACTCTGATGCGAATGCACAATTTGCTCAACTCGCACTGTTCTATCACCTGCGCACAACTACTTTCAACAGTTCTAATATAATAATTTCGAAATTCATTACCTCTCAGTCGGGCTGAAGATTTTTGGATGGCTGGGAGATAGCTCTTCTTAGGCTCCTGGCTGCCAGCTCCTGCTCTGAAGATAGGTATATGGTGGATAACGCAGCTTCTTCCAGTGCGTGATTTGCCCGCGCACTTCCTGGGAACCTGAGCTCTCTGATGATTTTCTTATGGTCCTTGCGCATTTTGATGTTTGTGCGCATGCTGATTCTTTTGTAGCGTGTATCATCTGCTGGTATTTTTCTTTTGTGCAGCTTCATCTTTAATTTCTTACATTCCCAGAGCAGTTCCAGTCTCAGCCTTCGGATAGCAGCTATGGAACTCGCCCCGCTCTCTCTCCTTTGGTCTGTGCCGGTCAGCGCACGCGTTTACACCCGCGCCCGCCTTCCTTAGCTTGATTTCCAGAGAAAAGGTGGTCTGTTTTCCCACCTCGCCACGCTTTGGGTACTCTGCCTTTGGCATCTGCGTGACTGATCGCACTCTTTTGTCCCGAAGGCTGCGAGGCACCGGCCTCCACTAACGCTCTCGACCATATACCTTGCCTTCGAAGCAAAAGCGACTAACCGCCTCTCTGGAGCATTTCTGTCAACTCCACATCCCCTGCATATCCCAACTAACAGGAGCAAAAAAACGAAAAAAATATACTAAAACAGTAGATAGCAGCGCACGCAGTATGGATAGCGCAAAACAAGCTGGAGCGCATGCGCATCCTGCACTCTAGCGCACTGCTGCTACTATTCTCTTCAGTGTAAACTATGGTCTACTAAAAATGCTCAAAAACGTGAAATGTAAGTGTAACGCCCCCCCCCCCCCCCCCCCCTCACACTTGAACAGAGACGTGTCCCCACGACTCAAGCGCAAGCGCACGGAGAGCGCACACATGCAGAAAAATGGAAAAACTACCAAGTCCTAAACTAGCTAAAAAAAAAAACTCAAAAAAAAAAAAAAACACAAAACAAACAGAAAAATAAAATAGGCGGAAATAAAACGTGTCGGGTTACCTCCCGACAAGTGCCTTTGTTTAACGTCGTTGGCTCGACTGTACCTCGTTACGTCCCAAAACGTGTGTCTGCAACCTCCCCCACTCTTGCTCCTGAGTGTTCCTGCGCCAGCGTGTGTGTCGCGAACTCATTGGTCCTGCGCAAAGGGTAAAATGGAAGGTCAGTATGTGATAAATTATGCGTAACGAAGGTAGATGCAGAGGGAGAAGAAATGTGAGCTATGATCTTTGGTTCTCCCTCTGGTGCATCTGGTGGTGCCTCTGGCGCGTCAGCTGGCGCATCGATTATCTCTGGTTCTGCCAGCTCAATGTCGCGCGCTGTGTTATCCCAAGGTTCTCCTAAGTACCGTTTGACTCTCTGCCCATTAACCTGAAAACGATGCCGGTGCCCGTCTTCTAACTCGATTGTTCCGTAGGGGAAAACCTTGGTGACGGTGTATGGTCCCGTCCACTTGCTGCGCAACTTTCCAGGCATGAGCTTCAGGCGCGATGAAAATAACAGTACCTGGTCTCCTGGTTCAAATGTGCGCCGGAGGATATGCTTGTCATGATACGCTTTGGTGCGCTCCTTGTAATCGCGCAGTCCCGCATACGCGTCCAGGCGCAGCTCTTCTAGTTCGCTCAGCTCAAATGCGCGTTCTTTTCCTGCCTCATCCAAGTTCAGGTTGCAAATACGCAAGACCCAATATGCCTTGTGCTCGAGTTCTACTGGCAGGTGGCATGCCTTCCCATAGACCAGCCGAAATGGTGAAGTCCCAATGGGCGTCTTATGCGCAGTGCGGTATGCCCATAGCGCATCATCCAGGCGCTGGCTCCAATCTTTGCGCGATGGCCTCACAGTCTTTTCCAAGATGCGCTTGATTTCTCTGTTAGACACTTCGGCCTGCCCATTCGTTTGTGGATGGTAAGCGGTGGACGTCTTGTGGCGCACCCCATAGTGCTTGAAAACTTGCGCCACAATCCTGTTGCAGAAGTGCGTCCCCTGGTCGCTGATGACTGCCTTAGGTACACCATACCTGCAAAATATGTTAGTACGGAGAAAGTCAGCGACAGTCTTACCATCATCCTTGCGCGTGGCCTTAGCTTCGACCCATTTGGATACGTAATCCACGGCCACCAGTATGTACTCGTAGCCGGCAGATGGGGGAAATGGACCCATGAAGTCGATTCCCCAAACATCGAACACTTCATCCACCAGAATCGAGGTCTGCGGCATCTCGTTGCGCGCGGATATTCCTCCTGTGCGCTGGCACCTGTCGCAATTTCTGCAATGGTCATATGCATCTCTGAATAGGTGCGGCCAGTAGAATCCGCAGTCCAAGATTTTCCTGCTCGTGCGCTTGGGACCAAAGTGCCCTCCACAAGCGTGCGCATGACAAAACATCAAGACAGAGTTAATCTCATGGTCAGGAACGCAACGCCTTAATATCTGATCTGGACCTATTCTAAGCATGTAAGGATCATCCCAAAGGTAATGCTTGGACTCATGTTTCAATCGCATGCACTGAGTTTTATTGAAATGCGGAGGAAACGCACCTGTGACTAGGTAATTTGCGATATGCGCATACCATGGTACCTTACCTGTCAGCGCCATCAGGTGCTCGTCAGGGAATGTCTCCTTGATCTGCCCTGGCTCCTCCTCCTTGACGATCCTGCTCAGGTGATCAGCGACTGTATTTTCCGTGCCCTTCTTATCTTTGATCTCCAAGTCGAATTCCTGAAGCAGGAGCACCCAGCGCATCAGGCGCAGCTTGGTCTCCTTCTTGGACATGAGGTAGCGGATAGCTGCGTGGTCAGTGTAGATGATGACTCTTGCGCCTAGGACATAAGCTCGGAACTTCTCCAGCGCAAATACAATTGCCAGAAGCTCCTTTTCCGTGGTGGTGTAGTTCCTCTGCGCAGAGTCCAGCGTGCGCGATGCATAGTAAATGGCGTGCGGCTTCTTGTCCACGCGCTGCCCCAAGACTGCACCCACTGCGTAATCACTTGCGTCACACATCAGCTCAAATGGCAGGTTCCAGTCTGGTGCGCGCATCACTGGCGCACTGGTCAGCGCTTCCTTCAGCTTATCGAACGCTGCCCTGCACTCATCAGTAAAATCGAAACACACATCTTTTTGTAACAGGTTAGACAGGGGTATACAAATTTTAGAGAAATCCTTAATGAAACGCCTGTAAAACCCAGCATGCCCTAAGAATGATTTCACGTCGCGCACGTTGGTGGCATAAGGCAGATTAGAAATGAGATCTATTTTAGCCTTGTCTACCTTAATACCCAGCTCTGAAATGATATGACCTAGTACTACTCCGTGCGTGACCATGAAATGACATTTTTCGTAATTGAGCACTAAATTCTTAGAGATGCAGCGCGCTAAAACTTTATCTAGATGAGTTAAACATGCATCAAAGGTACTCCCATATACAGTGAAATCATCCATGAACACTTCTATGCATATACCAATCATATCAGAAAAAATGCTCATGACTAAGCGTTGGAATGTACCTGGCGCGTTGCACAGCCCAAAAGACATGCGCCGAAACGCAAACGTACCGAACGGGCATGTGAATGTGGTCTTCTCTTGATCCTCCGCAGCTATGGGTATCTGGTTGTACCCTGAATATCCATCCAGAAAACAAAAATAAGGCTTACCTGCTAAGCGATCCAGCATCTGGTCCATAAAGGGTAACGGGAAGTGGTCCTTGCGCGTGACAGCGTTCAGCTTCCTGTAGTCGATGCACATGCGCCAGCCAGTTTGAATGCGCTTGGGAACTAGTTCGCCCTGCGCATTCTCTTCCACTGTGATTCCTCCTTTCTTTGGCACAACATGCACCGGGCTGACCCATTTGCTGTCCGAAATTGGGTAGATGACCCCTGCGCCAAGCAATTTCAGGACTTCCTTTTGTACTACTTCCATCATGTTTGGATTCAACCTGCGCTGAGCCTCCCTGGATGGTTTGGCACCATCTTCCAACAGAATTCTGTGCATGCACATGTCCGGGCTCACTCCGCGCAGATCAGCAAGAGTCCATCCTATAGCGCGCTGGTTCCTGCGCAGTACCTGTTGTAAGCGCGCCTCCTGCTCTTCTTCTAATCCCTTCTTGATGATCACTGGCAGGGTGTCCTCATCTCCCAAGAAAATGTACTTGAGGTGCTCTGGGAGTTGCTTCAGTTCGATCTTGGGTGCCTGTTCAATAGAGGGCAAGATTTTGTTAGCGGTGCAAATATGAACTGTATCAAGTACCTGTGTGGGTGCTGGTTCAGCACTGCTTAGCTCCTCCTCTTGCTCCTCCAGCTCTGCCTGTGTCAGTAGCTCTGGTCTGATAATACAAGTGTGGCAGATTTGACAAAACCAGCATATGTGAACAAGGGGCTGCTGCAGCTCAAACAATCAAGCAGACCAGCAGAAGTAAACCAGCAGCAGATGCAGCAGGGGATGCTGCAGCAGGTGCTGGTTCAAGTGCTGGTTCAACTGTCCGAGTAGCAGTTTTGTGCTGGGTGCATTTTGAAGGTATAGCAGCTTTGTGAAAGTGCTTAGAAGAATTTCTAAAATACCGTTGAGCATATTCCAGCAAGGTTTGCTAGTCAGAGTGGGAGATTTGCATTGAAGATATTAATCAAATCTAATCTCCTAGATTTTAGGAGATAATTGATCTTGTGGGACTATGGCCTAAACCTGGAAATTGCTTAAAGTGGTGAGAGTATTTAAGCAGAAGGTTTGAGGGCTGTAGAGGGTGATCGAAGCTGAGTGATACACGAGAGTAGACACAGAATTCAGAGTGAGGATTTTTCTGGGTGTGCTACGAGAGTTGTTCTTCGATCAACACACACGGGCAGAGCGTTGAGCGCAGAGCTGTGGTGCGTATTGCAGAAGAGAATCAAGTCTTGCAGAGACTGATTCGTGCTTTGATCTGGAAGCCAATTTAGAGCTGTGGAGCTTGTTGGTTGATCAAAGGCAGCCGCGGGAGAACTGACGGGTGGAAGGCTCGGTCGAGGTTCGTGCGGAAGAACTCACTAGTGGCAGGTGGTCACTGAGTGAGGGGGAGTTACTCAGAGTGTGCAGCGCTCTTGGAGTGGTTCGATCGGCTCGGCAGGAGGCCTTGGAGCGACGCGGACAGAGTGCTTCAGCTGGTGTTACAGCTGTTGCTGCAGCAACCCTGCTGAGTAGTGTAGTATAGAATAGGCTGAGTTCTTTGAGAGAATTGTAGCTATTCTAGACTGACATATTGTAGAGGGTGTGCTGACACAAATCAGAGCTTGTTCTGATTGTGTTGAGTAGTCCACACGGGGTTAAAGTAGCATAGGTTGCGTGCGTTGTAACCTAGTGTGCTTTGAACCTTTGGTTGAGTGGATTGAGGACTAGAGAATAGTCCTCCCCAGACGTAGGCAGATTGGCCGAACTGGGTGAACAAATCTGTGTCTTATTCATTGTCTGATGTGCCTGCATTTAAGTGAACAAGAGTGTGCTGCAGCAACTGCTAGTTCACAAATCTGCATAAGTAGAGACACTTGAAATTGCAATTGGTATCAGAGCGGGAACTCGACACACAGAGTTAAAAAGGTCCTACAGTGTCTCCGAAGTAGCCAAGACAATGAAGGAAGGACAGAGCACAAGTAGACCTCCACTTTTGGAAGAGAGCAATTAGGGTTATTGGAAAGCTAGAATGAAAGCCTTTCTCAAGGCTATTGATGAGAAGACATGGAGAGCTGTCGTGATTCAGTGGTCTCCCCCAATCACCATAGATGAGCAAGGAGTGACAAGAATAAAACCTGAAGAGCAGTGGACTGCTGAAGAAGGTGCTGCAGCAACTGGTAATTCAAAGGCTTTGAATGCAATTTTTGCTGCAGTTGATGCTAACAATTTCAGGTTGATATCAAACTGTGAGTTGGCCAAGCAAGCATGGGAGATTCTGCAAACTGCCCATGAAGGAACTGATAGAGTGAAGCTATCAAGGCTCCAGATCATTGCCACACAATTTGAAAATCTGAGGATGCTGGATGAGGAAACAGTCACTGAGTTTAATGCTAAACTCTGTGATCTTGCAAATGAAGCTCATTCCCTTGGTGAGCCCATCCCAGAAAAAAAGCTTATCAGAAAGGTTCTCAGATCATTGCCCACAAAATTCGATATGAAAGTGACAGCTATTGAAGAAGCGCAAAATGTCAGATTCATGAGGCTGGAGGAGCTGATGGGATCTCTCAAACAATTTGAGATGAAACTTGTCAAAGAGGATACCACTTCCAAGGACAAGAATGTTGGATTGAAAGCTGAAGCAGAAACCAAGCAGATAGTGCAAGATGATCAGATGAGCATGCTTGTGAAGAACCTTGGGAAGATTCTGAAAAACATGGAATCCAGGACTGAAAGAAGCTCTTCTTCGCAAAGACAATTCAGAAGGGGCAGTGAAAGGAAAGGAAAGGAACCGGCTCAGAGAGAAGACGGAAAGAAAGGAATCCAATGCTGGAATTGTGCAGGCTACGGTCATCGACAAATCAACTACACCAGCAAACGGATGAAAAAGAAAGCTCTTTCTGCCAGTGGAAGTGAAGATGAGAAAGACCTGAGTGAAGACGAATGCAACATGGCCAGATACAAGTCAACAAGAAGAGGCACAAAAACACAGAAAAGGATGAACCAGGACTTGCTGCAGCAAGGTCTATTTCACCGTAACAAGAGAACTTTAAAGTTTAAAAAATGTTACAGCTGTGGCCGCAGAGGACATATTCAAAGAAGCTGTTTCTCAGCTCATGCCAGAATTGCCTCGCCCAGGGAATTTGTCAGGCAGAAACATGCGCAGACTCAGCTCCTCGCTCTTGTCAGCACAGCTAGCACCTCAGACAAGATAAGCTGGTACTTTGATAGTGGGTGTTCAGGGCATATGACAGGGGAAAGATCCTTTCTGAAAAACATTACTCCCTGTTTGGAACAACGTGTGAAGTTTGGTAATGGTCTGAAAGGAAGAGTTCTGGGAAGAGGAACTTTGGCTGTGGAAGGAATGCCAAATCTGAGCAATGTCCTTTTGGTGGAAGGGTTAAAAGCTAATCTCATCAGCACCAGCCAGCTGTGTGATGGGACTAAACAAGTCAAGTTTACGAAAGACTCATGCCAAGTCCTCGACAAATCTGGAAAGTGCATAATGGAAGGAGCTAGATCCAAGAGCAACTGTTACCTTCTCAATGTGAGTTCAAACTCAAGGATTCAGAAATGTATGTTGACAAAGGCCGAGGAAATGACTTTATGGCACAAAAGGATGGGACATGTTAACCTGAGAACTCTAAAGAGAATTGCCACAGAAGGGTTGGTCAGGGGAATTCCACTGCTGAAAGGAGAGACAGACTCCATTTGTGGAGATTGTCAGATTGGGAAACAGAAGAAGGTCTCGCATCCACGAGTCAAAGACATTGGTACCACCAGGCCTCTACAGCTGATTCACATGGATCTGATGGGACCAATGGAAGTGGAGAGCCTAGGCAAGAAAAGGTATGCATTTGTCTGTGTTGATGACTATTCTAGATTCACTTGGATTGATTTTATCAGGGAAAAATCAGATACTGTGAGTGTCATTGTGTCACTGGTATCTCGGTTAGAGCAAGAGAAGAATCTCAGAATCAGCAGCATCCGCAGTGATCATGGCAGAGAGTTTGAGAACAAAGACATGGATGAATTCTGTCAGCAAAAGGGTATAACACATCAGTACTCTTCTCCCATTACCCCTCAACAAAATGGTGTTGTAGAACGGAAGAACCGAACAATTCAAGAAATGGCCAGGGTGATGATCCATGCTAAGAGAATTCCTCTGAAATTCTGGGCAGAGGCTATGAATACCGCTTGCTATATCATCAACAGAGTCACCTTGCGAAGGGGAACCAAGCAGACTTGCTATGAGCTCTGGAATCAGAAAAAGCCCACGGTTAAATACTTTCATATCTTTGGAAGTGATTGCTTCATTCTGAGAGACCGGGAGTATAGAAAGAAGCTCGATCCTAAGAGTGATCCGGGAGTGTTCTTGGGGTATTCAACAAATAGCAGGGCATATCGTGTTTTCAACCAGCGAACAAAGACTGTCATGGAGTCCATAAATGTTGTTGTCAATGATGCAGAAGAAGTATCTATCTCTGATTCTGACACTGATGAAGAAGACTCTGATCTTGAAGAAATGCCTGGTAGACAGACAAGGAGTGAACAAGCTGCGGTTCCAGAAGATGCTACAGCAAGTGCTGAAGCAGAAATTCCAGATGACCAATCAGGAAGCCTGTCTGATGATCTCCAAACTGTGGCTCCTGATCCATCTTCTAGGCAGCCCCCAAAGAAGATACAGAAGGATCATCCTTTGACAAATGTGATTGGAAATCCCTCAGACAGAAGAAGGACCAGAAGTCATGCCTATCTCAATACATGTTTCATGTCCAGCATTGAACCAAAGAATTTCAAGGAGGCCATGAGTGATGAATTCTGGATCATGGCTATGCAGGAGGAATTGGCAGAGTTCGAAAGACACGATGTTTGGGATCTGGTAGACAGACCAAATGGGGTTAACATTATAGGCACTAAATGGGTGTTCAAAAACAAAACAGATGAAAAGGGCAACATTACACGAAATAAAGCCAGACTGGTGGCCCAGGGATATTCTCAGATTGAGGGTCTAGACTTTGATGAAACATTTGCTCCAGTAGCTCGCCTGGAGGCTATCAGACTGCTGCTTGCAATGTCTTGCTGCCTGGGATTCAAATTATATCAAATGGATGTTAAAAGTGCATTCTTGAATGGAGACCTCTCTGAAGAAGTTTATGTCGCTCAACCAAAAGGTTTTGAAGATCCTCATCATCCAGAGCAGGTGTATAAACTGAAGAAAGCCTTATATGGACTTAAACAGGCTCCTCGGGCATGGTATGAGCGGTTGACAGTTTTCCTGGAAGATCATGGCTACAACCGAGGGGGAGCTGACAAAACGTTGTTTGTCAAACGAACTCAGTCTGATGTGATCATTGCTCAAATATATGTGGATGATATTGTCTTTGGATCAAAGTCCCAGCACCTGGTGAAGCAGTTTGTGAATCACATGCAACAAGAATTTCAAATGAGCATGGTAGGAGAACTTTCATACTTTCTTGGTTTGGAGATTACTCAGAAAAGGGATGGGATCTTTATTGCTCAAAGTAAATACAGCAAGTCTCTTGTGAAGAAATTCCAGCTAGATTCAGCAAGTCACAAGCGTACTCCTGCTGCTACTCATGTGAAAGCCATTAAAGATGAGCAAGGTTTGGAAGTAAGTCAGACTGTCTACAGAAGCATGATTGGGAGCCTTCTTTACCTGACTGCCAGCCGTCCTGACATTTCCTATGCAGTAGGAGTCTGTGCCAGATTCCAAGCCAGCCCAAGAGACAGCCATATGCAGTTGGTCAAGCGCATTATTCGGTATGTCGGGGGAACTGTGGGCTATGGCCTATGGTATACTAAAGACACAAAGGCTAATCTGGTCGGATACAGTGAAGCAGACTGGGCAGGGTGCTCAGAAGACAGGAAGAGCACCTCGGGAGGATGTTTCTTCTTGGGGAATAACCTGGTCTCTTGGTTCAGCAGAAAACAGAATAGCATCTCTCTATCCACTGCCGAGGCTGAGTACATTGCTGCTGGGAGCTGCTGTGCACAAATGTTGTGGATGAAGCAAATGCTGAGTGAGTATGGGGTTGCTCAAGATGCCATGACTCTCTACTGTGACAATATGAGTGCCATCAGCATATCCAAGAACCCTGTCCAGCACAGTAGAACCAAGCACATTGACATTCGTCATCACTTCATCCGTGACCTTGTTGAACAGAAAGTCATCTCGCTCCAGCATGTTGTGTCTGCCAAACAACTTACTGATATCTTCACCAAAGCTCTAGATGCAGCTCGGTTTGAAGACCTGAGGGCCTCTCTAGGGCTCTGTGTATTGCCGTCATAAGTGCTCTCAGCAGAAAAACCCCCTCGTCATTTGTTCCAAAAAGGGGGAGAAGAAAGAGCAGGCTGAGAAGTGGAGTTATGAAGTGGTTTTGTCAAAATGCCAAGGGGGAGATTGATAATACAAGTGTGGCAGATTTGACAAAACCAGCATATGTGAACAAGGGGCTGCTGCAGCTCAAACAATCAAGCAGACCAGCAGAAGTAAACCAGCAGCAGATGCAGCAGGGGATGCTGCAGCAGGTGCTGGTTCAAGTGCTGGTTCAACTGTCCGAGTAGCAGTTTTGTGCTGGGTGCATTTTGAAGGTATAGCAGCTTTGTGAAAGTGCTTAGAAGAATTTCTAAAATACCGTTGAGCATATTCCAGCAAGGTTTGCTAGTCAGAGTGGGAGATTTGCATTGAAGATATTAATCAAATCTAATCTCCTAGATTTTAGGAGATAATTGATCTTGTGGGACTATGGCCTAAACCTGGAAATTGCTTAAAGTGGTGAGGGTATTTAAGCAGAAGGTTTGAGGGCTGTAGAGGGTGATCGAAGCTGAGTGATACACGAGAGTAGACACAGAATTCAGAGTGAGGATTTTTCTGGGTGTGCTACGAGAGTTGTTCTTCGATCAACACACACGGGCAGAGCGTTGAGCGCAGAGCTGTGGTGCGTATTGCAGAAGAGAATCAAGTCTTGCAGAGACTGATTCGTGCTTTGATCTGGAAGCCAATTTAGAGCTGTGGAGCTTGTTGGTTGATCAAAGGCAGCCGCGGGAGAACTGACGGGTGGAAGGCTCGGTCGAGGTTCGTGCGGAAGAACTCACTAGTGGCAGGTGGTCACTGAGTGAGGGGGAGTTACTCAGAGTGTGCAGCGCTCTTGGAGTGGTTCGATCGGCTCGGCAGGAGGCCTTGGAGCGACGCGGACAGAGTGCTTCAGCTGGTGTTACAGCTGTTGCTGCAGCAACCCTGCTGAGTAGTGTAGTATAGAATAGGCTGAGTTCTTTGAGAGAATTGTAGCTATTCTAGACTGACATATTGTAGAGGGTGTGCTGACACAAATCAGAGCTTGTTCTGATTGTGTTGAGTAGTCCACACGGGGTTAAAGTAGCATAGGTTGCGTGCGTTGTAACCTAGTGTGCTTTGAACCTTTGGTTGAGTGGATTGAGGACTGGAGAATAGTCCTCCCCAGACGTAGGCAGATTGGCCGAACTGGGTGAACAAATCTGTGTCTTATTCATTGTCTGCTGTGCCTGCATTTAAGTGAACAAGAGTGTGCTGCAGCAACTGCTAGTTCACAAATCTGCATAAGTAGAGACACTTGAAATTTCATGGTCCTATGGTTGCGCTCGCACACTGCGCTTCTGTGACTAAATCGTCAATGCTGTCCATCGCGTGCACGGTAGCGTGCTCATGTGGGTGCTGCATCCCCTTGAATATGTTGAAATGGATTTCTTCGCCATCTACCTCCATGGAGAGCGTGCCCCTCCATACGTCTATCTTCGTGCGCGCGGTCATCAGAAACGGTCTGCCTAGGAGGATTTGCGCACTGCTGGCGCTTGATTCACCCTCCATTTCGAGCACATAAAAATCTGCTGGGAAGACCAGCTCTCCTACGCGAACTAGGACATCTTCTATCATGCCTGCAGGTTGTTTGCACGATCTATCTGCTAGCTGAATGGTGAGACCTGCAGGCTTAAGTGGTCCAAGGCGCAATGTCGTATATAGAGAATAAGGTAGCAAATTGATGGATGCGCCTAAACCGATCATGCAATTACTCACTGTGGTCTTACCTAGCGTGCATGGGATAGTAAATGTACCTGGATCTCGGCACTTGGGTGGTACCTTTTGTTGCACGATCGCTGAGGCCTGCGCATTTAGCATTACCTGTGCGCATTCACCTTTCCTTCGCTTGTTTGTGCACAGCTCTTTTAAAAACTTCGCATACCTGGGGATCTGTCGAATAGCTTCTATGAGAGGTATGTTGATTTCCACCTTGCTGAATAGCTCATATAATTCCTTGTCCAGCGCTTCTTTTCTCGCCAGTGGTGCCTGCACAGGGAACGGAGCAGGTATGTTAGTACAATTTTTGTCCTTGTTTTTCGAGTGAGACATACCTTGCGCTTTGCCCTGCTGGTCTGTGGCTGGCGCTTCCGGTTGCGCATCTTGCTCTGGTTGCGCATTCTGATCTGCTGGATCCGGGATTTGCGCAACTGGTTGCGCGGGCGCCTGTGCGGTCTGCTCTGTTCCTACTGTGCGCCCAGTCCTCAGTGTCACTGCATTGACTCCTCCTTTAGGGTTCTGAATCACTTGCGAAGGCAGGTTGCCATCGCTCTTTTTCAGCTCATACACCGTGGTTGCTATTTGTGATAGCTGCTTTTCTATGGACTCGAACCTTTTGTCATATTTCTCGTCATTTTTGCGCACTGTATCTGCTAGCTGCCCCATGATGTCTTCCAAGGAACGCCGCGGCTGTTGGTTGCTCTGCGCTGGTGCGTCATTTCGGCCGTGCGGCGGATTGTAGGGCGCAGCTTGTTGCGTCTGCTGTGGTGCGCGCTGATCTGTGGGTTGCCTCTTGAAATTGTTCTCCTCCTTCCATCTGAATCCATTTGCGGCAAGCCCAAAGCGCAGCTGATTCTGCCTCTGCGGTCCTCCGTTGTCCCATCCTCCAAGGGCATTTACATCTCCAGTTTCTTCAAAAAGTGTTGGGCATTCGTCTGTCTTGTGCTCAGTGGACCTGCAGAATTCACATACCTTTGGTGCAACTGGTTGTGCGCTCTGCGCACTCATCAGCTTCTGTAGCATGGCCTTCATTTCCTTGATCTCAGCGCTTGTTTCTACCTGATGCACAGAACGATTACGGCTACTTTCAAGCGTCAATTGATGTCTTACCTGCCCAGCAGAATCTTCTATCAGCTGCCACGCATCCTCTGGGTACATGTTGCAAATGTCCCCTCTTGCGCATGCATTCAGTAGTCGCAGCTCCATGGGCAGCAGTCCATTTAGAAAGTTCTCTATCAGCACATTCTGGGGAAGCCCGTGATTGTAGCAGTTGGCTTCTAGCTCCCTGAAACGTTCATAGTATTCTGACAGAGACTCCCCTGCTCTCTGCCTTGGTGCGGCCAGTTCCCTTCTGAGCAGCGCAATCTTTGCTGCTGGATAGAATTTATCTAGGAATTTCTTCTGCAGCTGCTCCCATGTGTGAATAGATCCTGCAGGTAAATTCATTAGCCAGTGTTTAGCTGTATCACATAATGAAAATGGGAATGCCTTCATTTTCAGCGCCTCATCACTCTCCCCTTCGGTCTTCATCTTCTCGCAAATGACTAGGAACTCTCGCACATGCTTGACTGGATTTTCATTGTTCATCCCGTGGAACTTGGGCATGTGATGGATGAGCGAGCTCCTTAGCTCAAAATGACCGCCTGGTGGAAGCACGATGCACCATGGCTGGTTAACAGTGATAGGGGCCGACATCTCGCGCACTGTTCTGCGTCGCGCGGCTTGTTGCACGGGTGGCGCATGATACACTTCAGCGGCCCTCCTTGCTTCAACCTCGCGCTGCACTTCCTCTCTGAACAGGGCTGCGCGGTTATGTGCCCTTGCTTCCTCTGGCGTTCTGTCCCCCAAGTTGTCTCCTATGACACTGTTATCCTCCATAACCTGTTCCGAATCTCAAGAAAAATGAAATTAAAAGATAACTAATGTTGTTGCGGCTGTCAGTGCGCAACTAGAATCTGCGCCGCGCAACTGTTTCAAGGTTGCGCAGGCTGATGTGAATGCGCGCTGTCAGAAACAACAACGAAAACAAAACAAACTAAAAGAATTACTATAATAAAGGGAAAAAAACTCAGACTAAAGACTTAGCTGTGTTGCTCCCCGGCAACGGCGCCAAAATTTGATCGCGCGTCGTTGTGCGCGTCAAATATAATCCTTCCTCTTCCACAAGTACAGCGGTTAAGTAAGGGTCGATCTCCACAGGGAGCAAGTAGTTCAGTCTTCAATCCTGTCGTCTACACTAAAAATGGGGGTTGTGTGTGATTGGGGTGCGCGATGCGCAAATGATTCGTCTACCAATTGAAATTTCAAGTGTCTCTACTTATGCAAATTTGTGAACTAGCAGTTGCTGCAGCACACTCTTGTTCACTTAAATGTAGGCACAGCAGACATTGAATAGGACACAGATTTGTTCACCCAGTTCGGCCAATCTGCCTACGTCTGGGGAGGACTATTCTCCAGTCCTCAATCCACTCAACCAAAGGTTCAGATCACACTAGGTTACAACGCACGCAACCTATGCTACTTTAACCCCGTGTGGACTACTCAACACAATCAGAACAAGCTCTGATTTGTGCCAGCACACCCTCTACAATATGTCAGTCTAGAATAGCTACAATCCTCTTCAAGAACTCAGCCTATTCTAGCCTACACTACTCAGCAGGGTTGCTGCAGCAACAGCTGTAACACCAGCTGAAGCACTCTGTCCGCGTCGCTCCAAGGCCTCCTGCCGAGCCGATCGAACCACTCCAAGAGCGCTGCACACTCTGAGTAACTCCCCCTCACTCAGTGACCACCTGCCACTAGTGAGTTCTTTCGCACGAACCTTGACCGAGCCTTCCACCCGTCAGCTCTCCCGCGGCTGCCTTTGATCAACCAACAAGCTCCACAGCTCTAAATTGGCTTCCAGATCAAAGCACGAATCAGTCTCTGCAAGACCTGACTCTCTTCTGCAATACGCACCACAGCTCTGCGCTCAACGCTCTGCCTGTGTATGTTGATCGAAGAACAACTTCCGTAGCACACCCAGAAAGTCCTCTCTCTGAATTTCGTGTCTACCCTCGTGTATCACTCAGCTTCGATCAACCTCTTCAGCCCTCGAACCTTCTGCTTAAATACCCTCACCACTTTAAGCAATTTCCAGGTTTAGGCCATTGACCCATAAGATCAATTATCTCCTAAAATCTAGGAGATTAGATTTGATTAATATCTTGAAGCATATCTCCTTCTCTGACTGATAATCCTTGCTGAAATATGCTCAGCAGCATTTTAGAAATTCTTCTAAGCACTTTCACAAAGCTGCCAAGCCTTCAAAACTCACCCAGCACAAAACTGTTATTCGGACAGTTGAACTAGCTCTTGAACCAGCACCTGCTGCAGCATCCCCTGCTGCATCTGTTGCTGGTTTACTTCTGCTGTATACTTCTGCTGGCCTCCTTGATTGATTGAGCTGCAGCAGCTCCTTGTTCACTCATGCTGGTTTTGTCAAACACTGCCATACTTGCATTATCAATCTCCCCCTTGGCATTTTGACAAAACCTTAAGGCCAATGCACTCTTCCGAAAACCAGAAACGAAATACTCTAAATAAAATTAATAGAGAGTAAGTAGATGAGGCCACACTCGGCCATAGCATACTGACCACGCAGGGTCAAAAAAAATGTATCAATATTCAGCAGCATATAAATCTTCTCTCCCCCTTTTTGTCATAGATGCTCAAGGGGCCTGCTCCTCATCCTCCAGGAACTCCAAGTCTCTGATGAGGCTCCTGATCTGTCCACGCCTGGCATCTCTCCTCTTGGCTTCAGCATCAAGAATAGCCAGCTCAGACCGGAGGTGACACACAATCCTGGCACGAAGAGCAGACTGGATTGTGGCAGCAGGGGGAAGAGATTCCTCCAAGGGAGCTGGAGCTGAAGAACCACCCATGAGAAGATCCTCATAGGCAACATCCACTGCATGTTTTCCCTTGAATAATTTGTGACCAACAGTAAAGACCTGCAGCTCCTCAGATAAGCCTTCAGTAATCGCTCCGAACTCTGGGTGCTGAGATACCATGATCCCATGGATGAGGGAGGGCAGCACAATAGGCTTGCTGGAGGAGGCACTCCCGGCATGTGTAGCAAGCTGAGGGAACATCACACTTCCCAGGCTGATCTTCCTCCTCTTTTTAATAGAATAAAGAAGGTTAGCAAAGTCTTTGTTGACCTTCCCTCTGTGAGAACTAGGAATCCAGTTCCTTGCACCAAGATGATACAGCAGAGCATACTTGGAGGTTAGCTCAGCTGCACTGAGATTTGGGCCGCCCCAAGACAGGCACACTCCCGCTGTAAGGGTCTTCGCCAATAATTCAGGCTTCACATCAGTGGGAGCCCTTGCATTCTCAGAAATCCCAAGGAATGCATCAATAATTTCCGGAGTAATAACCACTTGTTTACCCCTTACCCAGCTTCTCCCATACTCATCAGCTCCTTCGTCTCCAAATTTTTCTTCCATATTCACTATAAATTCTCTAACCAGAATAATATTGAAACGGTGAGGAAAGGTTAGGGACTTGAGCAGTTTTACCTCAGTCAGGAGCTCAATCATAGCAGCTGATCTATACTTGTCTTGCACCAGACGCTTCTCATGCACAATGTGTTTCCTCTCAACAGCACTCCAGGATTGAGAGACGCTTTTGTTCCTGAACCATGTGCCTCCGACAGTGAGAGCAGAGAAATCTTCAGCTGCAGGACCTTTCTCAGAGGGTCCACCAAGAGATCCTTCTTCACTGGATGAGCTTTCACTACTGGAGCCTGGGATCAGGATAGGAGCTTTGCCCTTGTCTGAAGAAGGGGGATGTGCTGCAGCAGGTTCTTGTTCAGGGGACTCAGCAGCTGTCTCAACCCCTTCACCAATAATACCTGGAGACATGACCAGTGATCTGCACTCTTCTCCTGCAGGAACTGCTGCAGCAGTCTCTGCTGCTTGTTCTTCCTCTGAAGCAGCTTCAGTCATATCTACTTCTGGCAGCACAGCAGAACCGGAGACAGGTTCTCCATCACGTACCAGCCGCCTCCTCTTCTGCGAAGCTTCTTCAGAGGGAGAGGGCTCACTGTGCGACACAGGGAGAGGGTTTGGTTCCCACACAACCACCTCCAGCGGCTGAGCAGGGTCTTCGTTGCGTGCCTTGGTCCTTCTCTCAGACCTGCTTTGCCTGTCAGCTGCCAGATTCTTCTTCAGTCCGCGTGTCTTCACCATTGCTGCAGAGATGTGGAAGGAAGGAGGAGCGCACAGAGGATGATCGGCAGAGATTTCTGAGACGCCCTTTGCTCTTGATCTGTGCCCTAGAAAATATTTACCCGTTATTTTCTTTTCCTTTTTGAAGTGTAAGTCACGTGCCTCTCATGTGCAAATATTTTCTTTTCATCTTTAGCAACCAACACATGTGAACAAGCTAATTCGGATCAGGTTGCTGCAGCACATGTGAGCTTGTTCACCTATTCACTTCAGGCTGCAATTTTTGCTCAGAGGATCCTTGAGAGATTCTGGTGGAGCCTTCTTCACCCATACTTGGAATACACCGGAGCTTTTCTTCTTCTGATCTTCCAGCCTCCTAACCCTTTGTTTGGGTTTCCATATTTGTACCATCTTTGATTTACCCTTGTTTTTAGTAATCCAGTGCCCTTGTGCAGCAACATAAAATGGAGTCTTTGTGCAACATGTGCTGATTCTGGACTTTGCTCCCCCTTTTTCAGCTGAGCAAGTTCTGTGTTGCTGCTTCAGATTGAGGTTGATCTTCTGCTTCCCAACACTTGTACCAGTACTCCACTTGTTCTGAGACTTTTGTTTTGTTTGAGAAAAATGTTGTCCATGATGCTGCAGCATCCTCTTGTACACATGTCTAGATCCAATTTTCTCTGCCATTTTTGAGAAGGCATCTGAATTCTTCTTCTCGTCTGTCTCACCATCTGAGGCTTTAATGAACACTGTCCCTTTGGAGCTTTCTTCACCAGTATATCCAAGCCCTGTTTTCCCTTTTCCAAGTCTTTGGTAAGATAATATTTCGTCCAGAATATTGCTCTGCGGGTCAGCTGTCTTGGCTGCTGCTGAAGTGGATTCAACAGAGGTCTGTCTTTCTGAATCTTCTCTTTTCAGAATAGTAACTTGATTATCAACTGAGGGTAGACATCTCCTTCGTTCTTCTTCCAAGAGATTTACTCTGTCAGTCAAGGACTGATTGGTCTGAAGAACTGCCTCACACTGTTTGAGTATCTTCCTCAGAAGATCAGCAAAACTGTCAGATGAGTCATCGTCATCTTCACTCTCAGAGACTTCAATCCCATAGTGAATTTCTACCTTCTTTAGCTCATTGAGGTGGACATCTGAAACACTTGTCAGCACAACACAGTTTTCTTCATCACTCTCATCCGAATCACTCCATTTTGCTGTCATGGATTTGCTGTTCTTTTTCTCAGAATTCTTGAAGGGTTTGCTTGGACAATCAGCCTCAATGTGTCCGTACCCTTCACAGTTCCAGCATTGAACTCCCTTTTTCATCTCTTTCTTGTCATCATCGTCCAGTGCTGGTTCTTTCCCTTTCTTCTTTCTTTCACTGCCCCGTCTGAATTGTCTTCGCGAGGAAGAGCTTCTCTCAGTTCTGGATTCCATGTTTTTCAGAAACTTTCCTAGATTTTTAACCAGCATGCTCAACTGATCGTCTGGAACTGTCTGCTTGATTTCTGCTTCAGCCTTCAAACCAACATTCTTGTCCTTGGAAGTGGTGTCTTCTTTGACCAGTTTCATCTCAAATTGTTTGAGCGACCCCATCAGCTCTTCCAACCTCATGAATCTGACATTCTGAGCTTCTTCAATGGCTGTCACCTTCATGTCAAATTTTGTGGGCAGCGATCTGAGAACCTTTCTGATAAGCTTTTCTTCTGGAATGGGCTCACCAAGGGCATGAGCTTCATTTGCAAGATCACAGAGTTTAGCATTAAACTCAGTGATAGTTTCTTCATCAAGCATCCTCAGATTCTCAAATTGTGTGGCAATAATCTGGAGTCTTGACAGCTTTACTCTATCAGTTCCCTCATGGGCAGTTTGCAGAATCTCCCATGCTTGCTTGGCCATGTCACAGTTTGAGATCAACCTGAAGTTATTAGCATCAACTGCAGCAAAAATTGCATTCAGAGCCTTTGAATTACCAGTTGCTGCAGCACCTTCTTCAGCAGTCCATTCCTCTTCAGGTTTAATTCTTGTCACTCCTTGCTGATCCATGGTGATTGGGGGAGACCACTGAACCACAACAGCTCTCCATGTCTTCTCATCAATAGCTTTGAGAAAAGCTTTCATTCTAGCTTTCCAATAACCATAGTTGCTCTCTTCCAGGAGTGGAGGTCTACTCGTGCTCTGTCCTTCCTTCATGTCTTGGCAACTTCAGAGACACTGTAGGACCTTTTAAACTCTGTGTGTCGAGTTCCCGCTCTGATACCAATTGAAATTTCAAGTGTCTCTACTTATGCAAATTTGTGAACTAGCAGTTGCTGCAGCACACTCTTGTTCACTTAAATGTAGGCACAGCAGACAATGAATAGGACACAGATTTGTTCACCCAGTTCGGCCAATCTGCCTACGTCTGGGGAGGACTATTCTCCAGTCCTCAATCCACTCAACCAAAGGTTCAGATCACACTAGGTTACAACGCACGCAACCTATGCTACTTTAACCCCGTGTGGACTACTCAACACAATCAGAACAAGCTCTGATTTGTGCCAGCACACCCTCTACAATATGTCAGTCTAGAATAGCTACAATCCTCTTCAAGAACTCAGCCTATTCTAGCCTACACTACTCAGCAGGGTTGCTGCAGCAACAGCTGTAACACCAGCTGAAGCACTCTGTCCGCGTCGCTCCAAGGCCTCCTGCCGAGCCGATCGAACCACTCCAAGAGCGCTGCACACTCTGAGTAACTCCCCCTCACTCAGTGACCACCTGCCACTAGTGAGTTCTTTCGCACGAACCTTGACCGAGCCTTC
The DNA here is from genome assembly GCA_963678935.1 of Umbilicus rupestris. Taxonomy (NCBI): domain Eukaryota; kingdom Viridiplantae; phylum Streptophyta; class Magnoliopsida; order Saxifragales; family Crassulaceae; genus Umbilicus; species Umbilicus rupestris. The sequence goes on from OY787616.1 coordinate 7,428,596, forward strand.
CACCCGTCAGCTCTCCCGCGGCTGCCTTTGATCAACCAACAAGCTCCACAGCTCTAAATTGGCTTCCAGATCAAAGCACGAATCAGTCTCTGCAAGACCTGACTCTCTTCTGCAATACGCACCACAGCTCTGCGCTCAACGCTCTGCCCGTGTATGTTGATCGAAGAACAACTTCCGTAGCACACCCAGAAAGTCCTCTCTCTGAATTTCGTGTCTACCCTCGTGTATCACTCAGCTTCGATCAACCTCTTCAGCCCTCGAACCTTCTGCTTAAATACCCTCACCACTTTAAGCAATTTCCAGGTTTAGGCCATTGACCCACAAGATCAATTATCTCCTAAAATCTAGGAGATTAGATTTGATTAATATCTTGAAGCATATCTCCTTCTCTGACTGATAATCCTTGCTGAAATATGCTCAGCAGCATTTTAGAAATTCTTCTAAGCACTTTCACAAAGCTGCCAAGCCTTCAAAACTCACCCAGCACAAAACTGTTATTCGGACAGTTGAACTAGCTCTTGAACCAGCACCTGCTGCAGCATCCCCTGCTGCATCTGTTGCTGGTTTACTTCTGCTGGCCTCCTTGATTGATTGAGCTGCAGCAGCTCCTTGTTCACTCATGCTGATTTTGTCAAACACTGCCATACTTGCATTATCAGATTCTTTTCCTCTTTTATCCAAGTTTAGGGTTAAGGTTTTGTGGTTGAACCACAATAAACCACGTCTGATTGAACCGGTCCTGATTTCTGATTGAACCAGCTGATTTTGACTGTGACTGCTGTTGACTTTTTGAACTTGGATGAATGCTTCAAATATGCGATAAATTCCAATGCGATCTTGAACATTCCTGCGATACGAAAACACTACAGAAGAGTAATCGATTCACACAAAATGTAATAAAATTATGGGAATAAACAACTCAATGGAGCGTATAAATACGCTCCATCAATCAGGTTTTGTCAAATGCCAAGGTGGAGATTGTTAAGGTAATGGCATTCAACTGACAAAACCATCCAGAGTGAACAGGCTGAACTGTACAAGGGGTTGCAGCTTGTGTAGTAGGGGAGCTAGAGCATCCTATGAGCAGAGCGGTGAATTGAGCAGAGGGAGAGATTGGATCCATCACTCATTGAGCAGAGCGTGCGCGCAGAGCAGAAGTGATTGTGAAGCAGAGACCGATCGAGACTTACAGAGTCTGATAAGTGCTTGATCGGAGAAGGTCAATTAGAGGAGGAGGCTCGCTGATTGATCAAGAAGAGTCGAGGGAGCGCCATGAGTGTCTGACGAACTCGAATGACAAAAAAAGACTCACTCCCTTCAGTGACAGGCGGTCACAGAGTGAGGGGGAGTAATCCGGAGTGTGGAGCACTGGCAGAGAAATTTTTTTGGCTCAGCAGAAGGCTTGGAGCATCCGGTGACAAATTTGGCACAAGCTATACTGCACAGGGGTGTGCTATAACATCCTATTATAACATTGTTTTAATTAGAATAGGTCCAGTTTTTGATCAGAGCGATAGCTATTTAATCGACTATGTATGAGTGTGACACTGATATGAGGGTGTTCAGATTAGGTGCGATTCGTGCTAGTTGGGTTGGGTAGCATAGATTGATCTAGAATAAGCAAAATGTCAAGTCTATATTGTATTGAGAACCAGAGAACTAGTAGAATCATTGAACTCGAGAGAGTTCTCCCCAGACGTCGGCAGTTGCCGCACTGAGTGAACAAATTATCGTGTAATTTCTCTAAGGTTATTCGTGGTACAAGCTAATTTGGTACAACAGGTTGCTATAGCAACCTACTGGTTCACCCTCACGAAGGCACCACAATTTCACGGAAGATTGATGCCAGCGTAACAACGGTAGAGAGTGTCTCAGTTGATCAGAGATCTTCGGCAAGAGGCTTGGATGAAGGCAAACAAGATTTGTTTCTAAATTCTGATTTAGGAAACTAAGGGTCTGTTCTTTAGAGCTGAACTTATACTTAACTTAACTAAATTTAATAACTTAACTTAACTTTAACTATTTAAGTTAAATACTGTAATTTTATGGTAGTGTAGTAATGGTATGGTTGGGGTGGTGGTGTTGTGGTGGTGGTAGTGTGGTGGTGTGATGGTGTAGTGGTGGTGGTGGTTTGATTGGTGGTGTTGTGGTGGTTTGAGTGGTGGTGGTGGTGTGGTGGTGTAGTAGTGTTATGTTGGGGTGGTGTTGTGGTGGTGTAGTAGTGTGGTATGGTGGTTGAACGTGGTGGTAATTGTGGTAGTAAAAAAATACTAGTCCAATCACGGTATTCAAACAATATTTATAATCCGTGTGACCTCGAGTCTAACCCAAGAGAAAAGCCTAGATTAGTCTAAAGCTAGCTAGTAATGCCTAATGCGAGTCTACTAAATAATAAGGGTGGGTTTTACATCTATGTGAGGTATCTCCAGTGATTACTAAAGACAAGTTCAAATTTGTTTCGAAGAAAAGTAATAAAAAAAATGTTGTCGGAATCCTACTTCATCCATTGGTCATGCGATTAGCAATGCAAAATAGAAATATATTCATGAGTAAATTTGATTGATTATTCTCGGGTAAAGTATCACACATTCTAAATTCAACTCTCACTTCTTCTCTAGAATGGGAATGATACCTAAGTGACACAATTCTCAAACTCTGGGTCTATTGAATCGTGTAGAACAAACTCTCCTAATCTCAACCTCTCGGTCTATTGATAGTTAACTAAAGTCCGCTCTTTGCTTAGCCTAAGAAATTGCCAATGTCACTCTTGCGCATAAAATCTATCTAAAATAATCATGCTTGATCTGCTAAACAACCTAGGTTCAATTGTCATTCTATCCCTATGTGTTTTATCAATTTATACTCATTCATGCATTTCGTACACTTGGTGTGCCTAAATTTAACATGAAGAACAAGCATAAGAATTTCCAATCCAAAAACCTCATTCATAATAAAATTACATGTTTTGCATTACAATCTAACCTAAGGGGTCCATAAGGATCCCTACTACTAAACAGCTACTCACTCATGTGTCACTCATGGTGCGTTTGAAACAAAACATAATGAAGTTGTATAACAAGGGAAAGTAAAGAAGTAGAGTAGTAGAGAAGGGTTGATGTAGAATCTCCAATTGCGTGTGTCTTCTCCAAATCCTTGACAATTCTTCAAGTTTTTTATTTAGGGTTTCGTCTCAAAGAGGAACCCTAGGCGCCGGAGGCACCCCAAGGCTCTCTCTAATTTTTTCCATCTTTAACCTATTTATATTTAGCCGCCGTGCCGGAATCAAAAGTGATTCGGGCAAGGCTTAATGAGTTGATTCCGACAGAGTGTCCGAATCAAACTCTCAGTGCTGTTTCGGAGCTAGGCGAATCACTTTCTCTTGGCCGAATCACTTTTGATTCGGTGAATCCTTTATTTGATTCGGTCAACCCTTGGTCCATATGATGAAATCCTTCTCCTTGGTCGAATCACTTGTGATTCACCCACTGCTTGGGCGGATCACTCATGTAGCGTTAGAAACTCGCTCGTATAAACCTTCGAATCAGGTCTTAACATAAACTAAGAAGTTGTAGATTTTTGAGTTAGCTTTCCAACGAGCTATAGCACGCCTCAATCGGATAATAATAGTGACCTCGGAAAGACTTCGAAGGTGAACATGTCAATCTCCCCAGATTTGATCTACAGGCGAATTATCCACGAATCAAGTGATTTGGGCAGCCCCATAATTTGATACGACCGAATCATAATTTCAGTGCTGTAATGAAGCTGGGCAAATCAATTTCTTCTTGGGCGAATCACTTTTCTTTGGGCGAATCAAAAGTGATTCGGCCTAGCCTGAATTCCTCTTTGGGCGAATCAACTTTGCAGTGCTAGAATCTCGCATGTTTTGACCATTTAAACCTTCGAGTATCGTCTTGATGTAAACTATGAAGTTGTAGCCCTTTTAGTTAGCTTTCCAACAAGGTATGACACACCTCAGTCGGATAAGAATCATGTGCTCGGAAAGCCTTTGAAAATGAATAGGTCTATCAGCCTAGACGAATGAAACTTCTGGGCGAATCAAATCTGCCTTTTGCTTGATTTTACTCTCTTTTGCTCTCGATCGACTGGAACTCACCCAAAACTTCTTCGGACCACTTCATATCATGTAGTACGCATTTTCAACCTGAAATGGACAAAGAAAACATCAAATGACTTTATAAAATAATGGAACGAACAAGAAGTAAAGTGAAAATACGGATAAAGATAAGGTTATTTGTCCGTTCATCAAAACACCTGATCGCGCGTCGTTGTACGCGTCAAATTAATCCTTCCTCTTCCACTAGTACAACGGTTAAGTCAGGGTCGATCTCCACAGGGAGCAAGCAGTTCAGTTTTAACCAGTGACCTACACTTACGAAAATTGGGTGGGGGGTGAGTGATTGGGTTGCGCAATGCGCAAGTAAATAGTAGCTAACGCAGAACTTGCCCCAGACGTGCGCAGGCAGTAGAGATTAAATACTATGACTATGAGAAGTATTGGGCAGACAATCCTCTATGAGCGCATTCCTTATCATTGACTCTAAACGTCTATAGTTTGATTTCACTTAAATTAGTGTCCGATCAAGGCTTCCTAACATATGCGCATGTTCCAATCAAAGTTCATGTGCTATTAATTCTTGAACTAGACTAAACAACTACGAATCCGATCAAGGTAGCAATTGCTTATCCTAGCGCGTTACTCTTAGTTGGCACCATCAGGCTATTCAACTAGTTTAACATACAACATCAAGCAACAAGAGTAAGATTGCGGTTCAAGGCTTCCCCTACTCATGCAACTCGCTGCCAACAATGTGCACAGAATTAATATAAGCAAACAAGCTATGCATTAAGCGCAAGTCTCAAAGGAAATACTTATAGATTCATGCCCAACCAATACCAAGCGTTTAGCTAGACATGCTAGTGGTAAACATCATAGAAACAGTAAATAATATCTAAAGTGTCCAAGAAAACAATAGCAAACAGTGCGTGCAGGTTGCAATCTTGGCTGGCGCAGTCGGCTAGCGCAGGTCCTCTCAGCAAGCTCGTGTGTTTTTAAATCTGGCTCTCTCTCGCTGATATCTTGTGTCTCTGAAGCTCTGGTCTCGCTTGTGATGTTTTTTCAAACCCTAGACTTCCTCTTCTTTATATACTGCTCAAGAGGCCCAACCTTGGCAACTTCCAAATCTGGTGGTGTCAGGATTTGGAAACACCACCATTTGCGCATGGCGCATGGCATCTTGGTTAGCGCAATCGGTTAGCGCACCGTGGTCGACTCTGCCAATTCTTCTGTTTGCGCCGCTAGCTCCGCAGGCTTGTGTGATGCGCGTCCTAAACGCTGCCTGTTAGCGCGTATCCGACTTAGGGCCTTGTTTTGCCCTGAAATACAAAAACACTGGAAACCAGTAATCTTGTACACAAAATAATGCAAACAAGCATAGGGTTAGGATCTAAATAATGTGTATAAATAGGCTCTATCAAACCCCCCACACTTTCCCCTTGTTCGTCCTCGAACAAGCACTCAAGCACGGATACTATTACCTCTCTAGAGTCTAGCGCACAGTCTTGCACTCTGGCGCGATCTGCACTACTGAACACCTTGCGCTGCCCTACCACCTACGCGCATCTGCTTTCAACAGTTCTAATAATATGATTTCGCAATTCATTACCTCTCAGCTAGGATGAAGATCATTTCGGATGGCTGGGAGATAGCTCTTCATAGGCTCCAGGTTGTCAGCTCTCACTTCGAGGATGGGTATATGGTTAACAGCGCAAGCTTCTTCCGGTGCGTGATTCTTCCGCGCACTTCCCAGGAACCTGAGCCTTTTGATGATTTTCTTTGTGGACTTGCGCACGCTGGTACTTATTTGTGTGCATGCTGATTCTTTTGTAGCGCATATCATCTGCTGGTATTTTCTTTTGTACAGCTTTGTCTATGGTTCCTATCTTTCCCAGAACGGTTCCAGTCTCGGCCTCCGGATAACAGCTATGGAACACCGCCCCGCTCTCCCTCCGTGGTCTATCTGCACAGGTCGGCGCACGCGTTTACACCCGCACCCGCCTTCCTGAGCTTGACTTCCAGAGGAAAGGTGGTCTGTTTTCCCACCTCGCCACGCTTTGGGTATTCGCCTTCGGCATCTGCGTGACTGAGCGCGCTCTCTTGTTCCGAAGGTCGCGAAGCACAGGCCTCCACTAGCGCTCTCGACCATATACCTCACCTCCGAAGCTCGAATGACTAACCGCCTCTCTAGAGCGTTTCTGTCAACTCCACATCCCCTGTATATCCCAACTAACAGGAGCAGAAAAACGAAAAAAATATATTAAAACAGTTGATAGCAGCGCACGCAATATGGATAGCGCAAAACAAGCTGATAGTATGCGCAACCCGCACACAAGCGCACTACTGCTACTGTTTTCTTCAATTAAACTAAGCTACACTATATAACTGAAAAAAACGTGAAATGTAAATGTAACGCTCCCCCCCACACTTAAACAGAGACGTGTCCCCACGACTCAAGCTCAAGCGCACGAAGAACGCGCACATGCATGCAAGCAAAATAAAGAACATAAAAACTAAGAACATAGAGTCAAAGCAGCGCAATATAGCATAGAGACACAAAATATGTAGCACAAGAGTTCAGCACACAGATAGCAACATGATATCGAATAATGTTCAGCATATAAAAGAAAAAGACACCACCCGAAAGGAATAATGCGCCCCCCCCGCAGCTCTAGATGTCCTCTGAGCTGGACGCAGCCGCTGAACCATGCGCCTTCTCCTCTGAAGAATCTGTCACATAATCGGTGCTGGAGGAAGGCGGGACAACAGAAAGGGCGGCAGGCTGCGCCACGAAGTCGTCCTCTGAGACGGGGTCCCATAGCGAGTCTGAGCTGGTGCTAATGATGGGTTCGGCTACAGGGGACCTCGGAATGGACGGCTGGGCAGGGGATGGTGCAGGTGCTGGTACTGGTGCTGGTTCGGGGGTGGGCTCTGTTTCTGGGGCTGCTGGAGCTGGCTCTAGTGCTGGGGCTGGGGAAGGAGAGGGCTCTGCTGGATGCACTGGGGGCTGAGTAAGAGGGCTGGCTGGCTGGTGCGGCTCGCTGGGGGAACCTGGAGGTGGCCGGTGCAGGCTGAGGAGAGGGGGAATCGCGTCTCCAAATCTCCACCCTGATGGTGGGCTCATGCTCCAGTCCGCCCCTTCTGGCGCTAAATACTCGAGCACGCGCATGACGTTGAACATCATGCGCTGCTCTACTGATGCTTCCTCAGGCGCCTCCTCAGCCTCGGTCCTCGGGCGCTTTCTTTGTGCACGCGGGGGAGAATCCTCGATGGAAATGGTAACTGGCTCCCCCTGCGGTGCACGGGCCCTCCGGTCCGCTCCTGACTGGAGGCACAACTGGCTCTGTGGCCTCGTCCTCCTCCATCTCCTGCGCAGCCTCTGCTGCTTGTGCGCTGCTCTCCGCTCGTGGCCGCTGCACTCTGCTCGGCTGCAGGCGGTAGCACCACTCCAATGTGCCATCCTCCCTCACGGCTACCGCCCTTATCTGCAGCATGTGGGCGCGGTCCAGAGGAACAGCCGGCACCATGTTGTGCTCAGGCACCTCCGGCTCTCCATGCAACGCACGTAGCAGGTGCGTAATAATTCCTCCGCAAGTCAGCGGCCCCTTGGTGCTGACTCCGCTCCAGTGGTGTACCATGTTCAGAACAAAAAGCACCCTCTTCCCATAATAAAAGCCCTTCAAAATCTCCATATCCAGCAAACTGATCTTCGGCGCGCCATTAAAACGCCCAATGATCGCATAGGCGACCAGGCGCCACAAGTAGAACATCCACGGGTCACGTAGCTCTCGTCCCCTGCTGCGCCCCGCGGCAAACACTGGCCCGGTCGCCATCTCGCGCCACGCCTCCTGATTCGTGTGCGCGTCAATGTCAGCTTCTCGCACCTTAGCGCACCTCAGTGTGCGCTTCAGCCTCTTAGCCGAGGCAATGTACCACACCCCTCGGTGTCGGTACCTTATCTCCATCTCACCTGGTTCCAACGACGCTAGGAACTCGCAGGTGTCCTCCCTGTCTGCTGCGCTGTTGATTTCCAACAGCGCCTCCCAGCCCGCCAGCGCGAGCCTCTCCAAAATGAAGTCCTCCATATCGACCTCCCGCAGGAACTCCCTGCTGATGAGCCCGTACATCTCAAGCCTCAGGAAGGCCGCGTACTTGCTGGCGAAGACAGCTGGGGTTTCCTGATCCACTGCAGGCTGCATCGTGGCTGGGTCTCTCTGGTCAACTCCGGTCAACACTCTCTAAAGCTCAGAAAATCAAAACTCCACCAAATGCCCTGAAACTTTCACCAATTGGGCGCCTACTCCCCGCCTACAAAACCCTCTAACCAATACTCCAATCGGTGCACTCTAGCCTGGTGCGATTTCAAAACCCTAGAGCACTCCTCTACCGCACAAACCCTACTGGAATCTTCTCAAATCTAGGGGAAAGGTTACTTGGAGGGTGGTCGACGGAGTGCTCCTCAAATCTCTCTAGACGGAAGCTGGTTTGAGCGCCGGACGGTGAACGGAGGTGTGAGGGCGGGAGCTGCTTGCAACGGTCGAGTGTGAAAAAGTGCTGAAATTTTCTAAGTCCTGGCTCTTATATACCCTCTGACTGGCGCAGCTGTCCTGCGCATTGAAGTGCGCACGGACCTGCGCACTGCTGCTGGACTAAAACTACAAGTCCTAAGCTAGCTAAAAGACACTAGAAACACTAAAAGAAAAAACATGTAAAAAATAAAACGAGTCGGGTTACCTCCCGACAAGTGCCTTTGTTTAACGTCGTTGGCCCGACTGTACCTCATTACGTGCCCAAATGTGTGCCAGCGACCTCCCCCACTCTTGCTCCTGAGTGATCCCGCGCTTGTGCGTGTGTTATGTTCTTCTTGATCCTGCGCAAAGGGTCGGGCGGGTGGTCAGCATGGTTAATAGTATGTGATAAATTACAAGCAACGAGGGAAGGTAAAGAGGGAGAAGAAATATGAGCAATGGTCCCCTGTTCTCCCTCTGGCGCGTCTGGTGATGACTCTGGCGCAGCAACCTGTGCATCTGCTATCTCAGGTTCTGCCAATTCAATGTCGCGCGCTGTGCCATCCCAAGGTTCTCCTAGATACCGTTTGACTCTCTGCCCATTGACCTGAAAACGATGACGATGCTCGTTTTCTAACTCGATTGTTCCGTAGGGGAAAACCTTGGTAACCGTGTATGATCCTATCCATTTGCTGCGCAGCTTCCCTGGCATGAGTTTTAGGCGCGAGGAAAACAACAGTACCTGGTCTGCTGGCTCAAAAGTGCGTCTAAGAATATTCTTGTCGTGAAATGCCTTGGTGCGTGCTTTGTAATCGCGCAGCCCCTCATAGGCATCCAGGCGCAGCTCTTTTAATTCGCTCAGCTCGAACGCGCGCTCCTTGCCAGCCTCATCCAAGTTTAGGTTGCAAATGCGTAATGCCCAGTATGCTTTGTGCTCCAATTCTACTGGTAGATGGCACGCCTTTCCATAGACCAACCGAAACGGTGAAGTCCCGATTGGTGTCTTATGCGGGGTCCGGTATGCCCACAGCGCATCGTCTAGGCGCTGGCTCCAGTCCTTCCGCGATGGTCTTACGGTTTTTTCCAGGATGCGCTTGATCTCTCGGTTGGAAACCTCGGCCTGTCCATTCGTCTGAGGGTGGTAAGCGGTGGACGTCTTGTGGCGCACTCCATAGTGCTTGAAAACTTGCGCCACAACTCTGTTGCAAAAATGCGTCCCCTGGTCGCTGATGATTGCCTTAGGCACCCCGTACCTGCAAAAGATGTTAGTTTTGAGAAACTCAGCGACCGTCTTACCATCATCCTTCCGTGTGGCCTTAGCTTCGACCCATTTGGAGACATAATCCACTGCGACCAATATGTACTCGTATCCGGCAGATGGAGGGAATGGCCCCATGAAGTCAATACCCCAAATATCAAACACTTCATCCACTAGAATCTGCGTTTGCGGCATCTCGTTGCGCATTGATATGCTATCTGTGCGCTGGCACCTGTCACAGTTCCTGCAGTAGTTATATGAGTCACTGAACAAGCGCGGCCAATAAAATACACAGTCGAGGATCTTTCTGCTGGTGCGCTTTGGACCGAAGTGTCCTCCACATGCGTGCGCATGACAAAACATCAAAACTGAGTTAATTTCATGGTCAGGCACGCAGCGCCTCAAAATCTGATCAGGCCCTATTCTGAGCATATATGGATCATCCCAAATGTAATGCTTGGACTCGTGCTTTAATCTCATGCACTGGGTTTTATTGAAATGAGGAGGGAACGTACATGTGACCAGGTAATTCGCAATGTGCGCATACCATGGTACCTTACCTGTCAGCGCCATCAGATGCTCGTCAGGAAATGTCTCCGTGATCTGCCCTGGCTCCTCCTCTTTCACGATCCTGCTCAGGTGGTCAGCAACTGTATTCTCCGTGCCCTTCTTATCCTTGATTTCTAAGTCAAATTTCTGAAGTAGGAGTACCCAGCGCATCAGGCGCGGCTTAGTCTCCTTCTTGGACAGTAGGTAGCGGATGGCTGCGTGGTCTGTGTAGATGACGACTCTGGCGCCTAGAAAATATGCGCGGAACTTCTCTAGCGCAAAAACGATTGCCAGAAGCTCCTTCTCCGTGGTGGTGTAGTTCCTCTGCGCAGAGTCCAGTGTGCGCGATGCATAATAAATGGCGTGCGGTTTCTTGTCCACGCGCTGTCCCAGGACTGCTCCTACTGCGTAATCACTTGCGTCGCACATTAGTTCGAATGGTAGGCTCCAGTCTGGCGCGCGGAACACTGGCGCACTTGACAGCGCCTCCTTCAGCTTATCAAATGCAGCCCTGCACTCATCAGTAAAGTCGAAGCACACATCCTTTTGCAAGAGGTTACACAGGGGTATACAAATTTTAGAGAAGTCTTTTATAAAACACCTGTAAAACCCGACATGCCCAAGGAATGACTTCACGTCGCGCACGTTAGTGGAATAAGGCAGATTAGAAATAAGATCTATCTTAGCTTTATCTGAGATGATATGTCCTAGTACTACACCATGCGTTACCATGAAATGACATTTTTCATAATTGAGTACTAGATTCTTTGAAATGCAGCGCGCTAAGACCTTATCAAGATGTGTTAAGCATGCATCAAAGGTACCTCCATATACAGTAAAATCGTCCATGAACACTTCTATGCATATACCAATCATATCAGAAAAAATGCTCATGACAAGGCGTTGGAACGTACCTGGCGCGTTACACAGCCCAAATGACATGCGCCGAAACGCAAACGTACCGAACGGGCAGGTGAACGTGGTCTTCTCTTGATCCTCCGTAGCTATGGGTATCTGATTGTACCCTGAATATCCGTCCAAGAAACAAAAATAGGGCTTACCTGCTAATCGGTCTAGCATCTGGTCCATAAAGGGTAGCGGGAAATGGTCCTTGCGCGTGACTGCGTTAAGCTTCTTGTAGTCGATGCACATGCGCCATCCAGTCTGAATGCACTTGGGAACTAGCTCGCCCTGCGCATTCTCTTCCACTGTGATTCCTCCCTTCTTTGGCACAACGTGCACTGGACTTACCCATTTGCTGTCCGAAATGGGGTAAATGACTCCTGCGTCAAGCAACTTCAGGATCTCCTTCTGCACTACCTCCATCATATTCGGGTTTAATCTACGCTGAGCCTCCCTGGATGGTTTGGCACCATCTTCCAACAGAATCCTATGCATGCATACATCTGGGCTCACTCCGCGCAGGTCAGCAAGTGTCCATCCTATGGCGCGCTGGTTCTTGTGCAACACCTGCTGTAAGCGCGCTTCCTGCTCCTCTTCTAATCCTTTCTTTATGATCACTGGCAGGGTGTCCTCATTACCTAAGAAAATGTATTTGAGGTGCTCTGGAAGTTGCTTCAACTCGACCTTGGGTGCCTGTTCAATAGAGGGCAGGATTTTATTAGTAGTGCAGATATGAACTATATCGTGTACCTGTTTGGATTCTGGTTCAGCACTGCTCAGCTCGTCTTCCTGCTCCTCCAACTATGCCTGTGCTAGTGGGTCTGGTCCTACCGTTGCGCTCGCACATTGCGCATCTGTGACCAAGTCGTCTATGCTGTCCATTGCGTGCACTGTGGCGTCTTCATGAGGGTGCTGCATCCCTTTGAATATGTTGAAATGGATTTCTTCGCCATCAACCTCCATGGAGAGCGTGCCCCTCCACACGTCTATCTTTGTGCGCGCGGTCATCAGAAAAGGTCTGCCCAGTAAGATCTGCGCACTGCTGGTGCTCGATTCACCCTCCATTTCTAGCACATAGAAATCTGCTGGGAACACCAGCTCTCCTACTCGCACAAGAACATCCTCTATCATGCCCGCAGGTTGTTTGCACGACCGATCTGCTAGTTGAATGGTGAGACCTGCAGGCTTTAGTGGTCCAAAGCGCAATGTCGCATATAGGGAATATGGTAGCAAATTTATGGATGCGCCTAAATCAATCATGCAATTGCTCACTGTGGTCTTACCTAGAGTGCATGGGATAGTGAACGTACCTGGATCTCGGCACTTAGGTGGTACTTTATGTTGCACGATCGCTGAGGCCTGCGCATTTAGCATTACCTGTGCGCACTCGCCTTTCCTCCTCTTGTTCGTGCACAGCTCCTTTAAAAACTTGGCGTACCTAGGGATCTGCCGAACTGCTTCAATAAGGGGAATGTTTATTTCCACCTTACTGAATAACTCGTAGAGCTCCTTATCCAGCGCTTCCTTCCTGGCCGATGGTGCCTGCACAGGGAAAGGCGCAGGTATGTTAGTACGATTCGTGCCCTTGTCTTTCAATTGTGTTATACCTGGCGCTTCGCCCTGCTGGCTTGTGGCTGGCGCTTCTAGTTGCGCGTTTGGCTCTGGTTGCGCATTCTGCTCTGCTGGATCCGGGACTTGCGCAGCTGGTTGCGCGGGCGCCTTCGCGGTCTGCTCTGTTCCTATCGTGCGCCCAGTCCTCAGTGTCACTGCATTGACTCCTCCTCTGGGGTTCTGAATCACTTGCGAAGGCAGATTGCCATCGCTCTTCTTTAGCTCATACACCGTGGTAGCGATCTGTGATAGCTGCTTTTCAATGGACTCGAACCTTTTGTCATACTTCTCGTCATTTTTGCGCATTGTGTCTGCTAGCTGCCCCACGATATCTTCCAAAGATCGCCTCGGTTGCTAGTTGTTATGCGCGGGTGCGTCAGTGCGGCGATGCGGTGGATTGTAGGGTGCAGCTTGTTGCGTCTGCTGTGGCGCGCGCTGATCTGTGGACTGCCTCTGGAAATTATTTTCCTCCTTCCATCTAAACCCATTTGCAGCAAGTCCAAAGCGCGGCTGATTCTGCCTCTGTGGTCCTCTGTTATCCCATCCTCCAAGAGCATTGACATCTCCTGATTCCTCGAAAAGTGTGGGACATTCATCGGTTTTGTGTTCGGTGGACCTGCAAAATTCGCATGTCTTTGGCGCAGCTGGTTGTGCGCCTTGCGCACTCATCAACTTCTGCAGCATGGCCTTCATTTCCTTGATCTCCGCGCTTGTTTCTAGCTGATGCACAGAACGAGCACGACTATTTTCAAGCGTTAGCTGATGTCTTACCTGCCCAGCAGAGTCTTCTATCAGCTGCCACGCGTCTTCTGGGTACATATTTGATAGAGCCTATTTATACGCATTATTTAGATCATAACCCTATGCTTGTTGGCATTATTTTATGTACAAGATTACTGGTTTTCAGTGTTTTTGTATTTCAGGGCAAAACGAAGGCCTAAGTCTGATACGCGCTAACAGGCAGCGTTTAGGACGCGCATCATACAGCCTGCGGAGCTAGCAGCGCAAACTGAAGAATTGGCAGAGTCGACCACGGTGCGCTAACCGATTGCGCCAACCAATGCCGTGCGCCAAGCGCAGATAGTGGTGTTTCCAAATCCTGACATGACCAGATTAGGAAGTTGCCAAGGACGAGCCTCTGAGCAGTATATAAAGAAGAGAAGGAGGCTAGAGTTGAGAGACAATTATTAGGATTCACAATTCGTACACCCAGGAGGCACTGCGCAGCAGGACTGGAAAACACACGAGCTTGTTGAGAGGATCTGCGCTAGCCGACCGAGCCAGCCAAGACAGCAACCTGCACGCACTGTTTGCTATTGTTTTCTTGGACACTCTAGTTATTATTTACTGTTTCTGTGATGTTTACCACTAGCATGTCTAGCTAAACGCTTAGTATCGGTTGGGCATGAATCTATGAGTATTTCCTTTGAGACTTGCGCTTAATGCATAGCTTGCTTGCTTATATTAATTCTGTGCACATTACTGGCAACTTGTTACATGAGTAGGGGAAGCCTTGAACCGCAATCTTACTCTTGTTGCTTGTTGTTGTTTGTTAAATTAGTTGAATAGCCTGACGGTGCCAACTAGGAGTAACGCGCTAGGATAAGCAATTACTACTTTGATCGGATTCGTGGTTGTTTAGTCTAGTTCTAGAATTAATAGCACATGAACCTTGATCGGAACATGCGCACATGTTAGGAAGCCTTGACCGGACACTAACATTAGCAACCCAGACTATAGACATTTACAGTCGATGATAAGGAATACACTCATAGAGGATTGTCTGCGCCGATATTTCTCATAGTCATAGTACTTAATCTCTATTGCCTGCGCACGTCTAGTGCAAATTCCTGCGTTACAATACCACTGTTACTTGCGCATCGCGCAACCCCAATCACTCACACCCCCCAATTTCATAAGTGTAGGTTACTGGCTAAAACTGAACTACTTGCTCCCTGTGGAGATCGACCCTTACTTAACCGCTGTACTAGTGGAAGAGGAAGGATTATATTTGACGCGTACAACGACGCGCGATCAAATTTTGGCGCCGTTTCCGGGGAGCAACACAGCTAAGTTTTAGCTAGTTTACGTTTTTTCCTTTTTTAGTAACTAGATTATTTTCAGTGTGTTTTGTTTTCTCGTTGTTGTTTCTGACAGCGCGCAATCACCATTAGCCTGCGCAACCTTGAAACAGTTGCGCTGCGCAGATTCTAGTTGCGCACTGACAGAGGCAGCAGCATTAGTTATCTTTTAATTTCGTTTTCTTTGAGATTTAGAACAGAACATGGAGGATAACAGTGTCGTAGGAGACAACTTAGGGGACAGAACCCCGGAGGAAGCAAGAGCACATAACCGCGCAGCCCTGTTCAGAGAAGAAGTGCAGCGCGAGGTTGAAGCAAGGATGGCCGCTGAATTGTATAATGCGCCACCCGCGCGACAAGCTGCGCGACGCAGAACAGTGCGCGAGATGTCAGCCCCTATCACTGTTAACCAGCCATGGTGCATCGTGCTTCCACCAGACGGTCATTTTGAACTAAGGAGCTCGCTCATCCATCACATGCCCAAGTTTCACGGGATGAACAATGAAAATCCCGTCAAGCATGTGCGAGAGTTCCTAGTCATATGCGAGAACATGAAGACCGAAGGGGAGAACGATGAGGCACTGAAGATGAAGGCATTCCCATTTTCACTATGTGATACAGCCAGACATTGGTTGATGAACTTACCAGCCGGATCAATTCACACATGGGAGCAGCTGCAGAAGAAGTTCCTGGACAAATTCTATCCCACAGCAAAGATCGCGCTACTCAGGAGGGAACTGGCCGCGCCAAGGCAGAGCGCAGGGGAGTCACTGTCAGAGTATTACGAGCGTTTCAGGGAGCTAGAGGCCAACTGCTACAATCATGGCCTGCCCCAGAATGTGCTGATAGAGAACTTCCTGAATGGATTGCTGCCCATGGAGCTGAGGTTATTAAACGCATGCGCAGGAGGCGACATTTGCAACATGTATCCAGAAGACGCGTGGCAGCTGATAGAAGACTCTGCTGGGCAGGTACGACATCAGCTAACACTTGAAAATAGTCGTACTCGTTCTGTGCATCAGGTAGAAACAAGCGCTGAGATCAAGGAAATGAAGGCCATGCTGCAGAAGTTGATGAGTGCGCAAGGCGCACAACCAGTTGCGCCAAAGGTATGTGAATTCTGCAGGTCAACCGAGCACAAAACTGATGAATGTCCAACACTTTTCGAGGAATCTGGAGATGTCAATGCTCTTGGAGGATGGGATAACAAAGGACCACAAAGACAGAATCAGCCGCGCTTCGGACTGGCAGCAAATGGATTCAGATGGAAGGAGGAGAATAATTTCCAGAGGCAGTCCACAGATCAGCGCGCACCACAGCAGACGCAACAAGCTGTGCCCTACAATCCACCGCATCGCCGAACTGACACCGAGGCGATCTTTGGAAGATATCGTGGGGCAGCTAGCAGACACAGTGCGCAAGAATGACGAGAAGTATGACAAGAGGTTCGAGTCCATTGAAAAGCAGCTATCACAGATCGCTACCACGGTATATGAGCTAAAGAAGAGCGATGGCAACCTGCCTTCGCAAGTGATTCAGAACCCCAAAGGAGGAGTCAATGCAGTGACACTGAGGACTGGGCGCACAATAGGAGCAGAGCAGACCACAAAGGCGCCCGCGCAACCAGCTGCGCAAGTCCCGGATCCAATAGAACAGAATGCGCAACCAGAGCAAGATGCGCAACCAGAAGTGCCAGCCACAAGCCAGCAGGGCGAAGCGCCAGGTATAACACAAATAAACGACAAGGGCACGAATTGTACTAATATACCTGCACCTTTTCCTGTGCAGGCACCATCGGCTAGAAAGGAAGCGCTGGACAAAGAGCTATACGAGTTATTCAGCAAGGTGGAAATCAACATTCCCCTTATCGAAGCAGTTCGGCAGATTCCCAGGTACGCCAAGTTTTTAAAGGAGCTGTGCACAAACAAGAGGAGGAAAGGCGAATGCGCACAGGTAATGCTAAATGCGCAGGCCTCAGCGATCGTGCAACATAAGGTACCACCTAAGTGCCGAGACCCAGGTACGTTCACTATCCCTTGCACTTTAGGTAAGACCACAGTAAGCAATTGCATGATTGATTTAGGCGCATCCATCAATTTGTTACCTTATTCCCTATATGCGACATTGCGCCTTGGACCACTAAAGCCTGCAGGTCTCACTATTCAGCTAGCAGATCGGTCTTGCAAACAACCTGTAGGCATGATAGAGGATGTTCTCGTGCGAGTAGGAGAGCTGGTGTTCCCAGTAGATTTTTATGTGCTAGAAATGGAGGGTGAATCAAGCACCAGCAGTGCGCAGATCCTACTGGGCAGACCTTTTCTGATGACCGCGCGCATGAAGATAGACGTGTGGAGGGGCACGCTCTCCATGGAGGTTGACGGTGAAGAAATCCATTTCAATATATTCAAGGGGATGCAGCACCCACACGAGGACACCACAGTGCACGCGATGGACAACATTGACGATTTAGTCTCAGATGCGCAATGTGCAAGCGCAACAATAGAACCAGAGCCACTGACACAGGCAGAGTTGGAGGAGCAGGACGAGGAGCTGAGCAGTGCTGAACCAGAACTCAAACAGGTACACGACATAGTTCATATTTGCACTGCCAATAAAATCTTGCCCTCCATTGAACAGGCACCCAAGGTCGAACTGAAGCAACTGCCAGAGCACCTCAAATACATTTTCTTGGGAAATGAGGACACCCTGCCAGTGATCATAAAGAAAGGATTAGAAGAGGAGCAGAAAGTGCGTTTACAGCAGGTGCTGCGCAGGAACCGGCGCGCTATAGGATGGACACTGGCAGATCTCCGTGGAGTGAGCCCAGACGTATGCATGCATAGAATTCTATTGGAAGATGGTGCCAAACCATCTAGAGAGGCTCAGCGCAGATTGAACCCAAATATGATGGAGGTAGTGCAGAAGGAGAATTTAAAGTTGCTTGACGCAGGAGTCATTTACCCCATCTCGGACAGCAAGTGGGCCAGTCCAGTGCACGTTGTGCCAAAAAAGGGAGGAATCACAGTGGAACAGAATGCGCAGGGCGAGCTAGTTCCCAAGCGCATTCAGACTGGATGGCGCATGAGCATTACGCCAGAGCCGCCACCAAATGCACCAGAGGGAGAACTGGAACCTATTGCTTATATTTCCTCTTCCTCTTCATCTACCGTCGTTACTTATGATTTATCACATGCTGACCACCCTTTTGATCCTTTCCGCAGAACCAAGGAGAACGCAACACACGCACTAGCGCGGGGTCACTCAGGAGCAAGAGTGGGGGAGGTCGCTGGCACACTTTCACGCAAGTAACGAGGTACAGTCGAGCCAACGACGTTAAACAAAGGCACTTGTCGGGTGGTAACCTGACTCGTTTTACTTTTACATGTCCTTCTATCAGTTTTTCTAGTGTCTTTTAGTTATTTTAGGACTTGTAGTTTTTTTTAGTCGAGTAGCAGTGCGCAGGACAGCTGCGCCAGTCAGGGGGTATATAAGGGCAGGACTTAGAAAATTTCAGCACTTTCTTTGCTTGCATGCATGTGCGCGTCCTCCGTGCGCTTGAGCTTGAGTCGTGGGACACGTCTCTGTTTAAGTGTGGGGGGGGGGGGGAGCGTTACATGTACATTTCACGTTTTTTAGCATTTTTAGTGTAGCTTAGTTTAATTAAAGGAAACAGTAGCAGTAGTGCGCTTGTGTGCGGGTTGCGCGCACTGTTCAGCTTGTTTGCGCTATCCATATTGCGCCGTGCGCTGCTATGAACTGTTTTTAGTATTTTTTTTTCATTTTTCTGCTCCTGTTAGTTGGGATATACAGGGGATGTGGAGTTGACAGAAACGCTCTAGAGAGGCGGTTAGTCGCTCGCGCTTCAGAGGAGAGGTATATGGTCGAGAGTGCGAGTGGAGGCCGGCGCTTCGCTACCATCGGAACAAGAGAGCACGCTCAGTCACGCAGATGCCAAAGGCAAGTACCCAAAAGCGTGGCGAGGTGGGAAAACAGACCACCTTCCCTCTGGAAGTTGAGCCAAGGAAGGCGGGCGCGGGTGTAAACGCGTGCGCCGACCTGCGCAGATAGACCAAGGAGGGAGAGCGGGGAGGTGTTCCATAGCTGTTATCCGGAGCCCGAGACTGGAACCGTTCTGGGAAAGATAAGAACCATAGACAAAGCTGTACAAAAGAAAAATACCAGCAGATGATTTGCGCTACAGAAGAATCAGCATGCGCACAAATAAGCACCAGCGAGCGCAAAATCCACAGAAAATCATCAAAAGGCTTGAGTTCCCAGGAAGTGCGCGGAAGAATCACGCGCGGGAAGAAGCTGGCGCTGTTAACCATATACCCATCCTCGGAGTAAGAGCTGACAACCTGGCGCCTATAAAGAGCTATCTCCCAGCCATCCGAAATGATTTTCATCCCAGCTGAGAGGTAATGAATTACAAAATCATTATATTCGAACTGTTGAATGCAGCTGTGCACAGGTGGTAGAGCAGCGCAAGGTGTTCAGTAGTGCAGATCGCGCCAGAGTGCAAGACTGTGCGCTAGACTCCAGAGAGGTAATGGTATCCATGCTTGAGTGCATGTTCGAGGACGAACAAGGGGCAAGTGTGGGGGGTTTGATAGAGCCTATTTATACGCATTATTTAGATCATAACCCTATGCTTGTTGGCATTATTTAATGTACAAGATTACTGGTTTCCAGTGTTTTTGTATTTCAGGGCAAAACGAAGGCCTAAGTCGGATACGCGCTAACAGGCAGCGTTTAGGACGCGCATCACACAGCCTGCGGAGCTAGCAGCGCAAACTGAAGAATTGGCAGAGTCGACCACGGTGCGCTAACCGATTGCGCTAACCAAGATGCCGTGCGCCATGCGCAAATGGTGGTGTTTCCAAATCCTGATATGACCAGATTAGAAAGTTGCCAAGGACGAGCCTCTCAGCAGTATATAAAGAAGAGAAGGAGGCTAGGGTTGAGAGACAATTATTAGGATTCACAATTCGTACACCAAGGAGGCACTGCGCAGCACTACTGGAAAACACACGAGCTTGTTGAGAGGATCTGCGCTAGCCGACCGCGCCAGCCAAGACAGCAACCTGCACGCACTGTTTGCTATTATTTTCTTGGACACTCTAGTTATTATTTACTGTTTCTGTGATGTTTACCACTAGCATGTCTAGCTAAACGCTTAGTATCGGTTGGGCATGAATCTATGAGTATTTCCTTTGAGACTTGCTCCTAATGCATAGCTTGCTTGCTTATATTAATTATGTGCACATTACTGGCAGCTTGTTACATGAGTAGGGAAAGCCTTGAACCGCAATCTTACTCTTGTTGCTTGTTGTTGTTTGTTAAACTAGTTGAATAGCCTGACGGGGCCAACTAGGAGTAACGCGCTGGGATAAGCAATTACTACTTTGATCGGATTCGTGGTTGTTTAGTCTAGTTCTAGAATTAATAGCACATGAATCTTGATCGGAACATGCGCACATGTTAGGAAGCCTTGACCGGACACTAACATTAGCAACCCAAACTATAGACATTTACAGTCGATGATAAGGAATACACTCATAGAGGATTGTCTGCGCCGATATTTCTCATAGTCATAGTACTTAATCTCTATTGCCTGCGCACGTCTAGTGCAAATTCCTGCGTTACAATACCACTGTTACTTGCGCATCGCGCAACCCCAATCACTCACACCCCCCAATTTCATAAGTGTAGGTTACTGGCTAAAACTAAACTACTTGCTCCCTGTGGAGATCGACCCTTACTTAACCGCTGTACTAGTGGAAGAGGAAGGATTATATTTGACGCGTACAACGACGCGCGATCAATATTGCAAATGTCGCCTCCTGCGCATGCGTTCAATAACCTCAGCTCCATGGGTAGCAATCCATTCAGAAAGTTCTCTATCAGCACATTTTGGGGCAGGCCGTGATTGTAGCAGTTGGCCTCCAGCTCCCTGAAACGTTCGTAATACTCTGATAGTGATTCTCCTGCGCCCTGCCTTGGCGCGGCCAGTTCTCTCCTGAGTAGCGCGATCTTTGCTGCGGGATAGAATTTGTCGAGGAACTTCTTTTGCAGCTGCTCCCATGTGTGAATTGATCCTGCGGGTAAGTTCATCAACCAATGTCTGGCTGTATCACACAGTGAAAATGGGAATGCCTTCATCTTCAGCGCCTCATCGCTCTCCCCTTCGGTCTTCATGTTCTCGCAGATGACTAGGAACTCTCGCACATGCTTGACTGGATTTTCGTTGTTCATCCCGTGGAACTTGGGCATGTGATGGATGAGCGAGCTCCTTAGCTCAAAATGTCCGTCTGGCGGAAGCACGATGCACCATGGCTGGTTAACTGTGATTGGGGCTGACATCTCGCGCACTGTTCTGCGTCGCGCAGCTTGTCGCGCGGGTGGCGCATTATACAATTCAGCGGCCATCCGTGCTTCAACCTCGCGCTGCACTTCCTCTGTGAACAGGGCTGCGCGGTTATGTGCCCTTGCTTCTTCCGGGGTTCTGTCCCCTAAGTTGTCCCCAACGACACTGTTATCCTCCATAACCTGTTCTAAATCTCAAAGAAAACGAAATTAAAAGATAACAAAGCTGTTGCGTCTGTCAGTGCGCAACTAGAATCTGCGCAGCGCAACTGTTTCAGGGTTGCGCAGGCCAATGGTGATTGCGCGCTGTCAGAAACAACAACGAGAAAACAAAACAAACTGAAATAACTAGTTACTAAAAAGGGAAAAACGTAAACTAGCTAAAACTTAGCTGTGTTGCTCCCCGGCAAAGGCGCCAAAATTTGATCGCGCGTCGTTGTACGCGTCAAATTAATCCTTCCTCTTCCACTAGTACAGCGGTTAAGTCAGGGTCGATCTCCACAGGGAGCAAGCAGTTCAGTTTTAACCAGTGACCTACACTTACGAAAATTGGGGGGGGGGGTGAGTGATTGGGTTGCGCAATGCGCAAGTAAATAGTAGCTAACGCAGAACTTGCACCAGACGTGCGTAGGCAGTAGAGATTAAATACTATGACTATGAGAAGTATTGGGCAGACAATCCTCTATGAGCGCATTCCTTATCATTGACTCTAAACGTCTATAGTTTGATTTCACTTAAGTTAGTGTCCGATCAAGGCTTCCTAACATATGCGCATGTTACGATCAAAGTTCATGTGCTATTAATTCTTGAACTAGACTAAACAACTACGAATTCGATCAAGGTAGCAATTGCTTATCCTAGCGCGTTACTCCTAGTTGGCATCGTCAGGCTATTCAACTAGTTTAACATACAACATCAAGCAACAAGAGTAAGATTGCGGTTCAAGGCTTCCCCTACTCATGCAACTCGCTGCCAACAATGTGCACAAAATTAATATAAGCAAACAAGCTATGCATTAAGCGCAAGTCTCAAAGGAAATACTCATAGATTCATGCCCAACCAATACCAAGCGTTTAGCTAGACATGCTAGTGGTAAACATCATAGAAACAGTAAATAATATCTAAAGTGTCCAAGAAAACAATAGCAAACAGTGCGTGCAGGTTGCAGTCTTGGCTGGCGCAGTCGGCTAGAGCAGGTCCTCTCAGCCAGCTCGTGTGTTTTTAAATCTGGCTCTCTCTCGCTGATATCTTGTGTCTCTGAAGCTCTGGTCTCGCTTGTGATGTTTTTTCAAACCCTAGACTTCCTCTTCTTTATATACTGCTCAAGAGGCCCAACCTTGGCAACTTCCAAATCTGGTGGTGTCAGGATTTGGAAACACCACCATTTGCGCATGGCGCACGGCATCTTGGTTAGCGCAATCGGTTAGCGCACCGTGGTCGACTCTGCCAATTCTTATGTTTGCGCTGCTAGCTCCACAGGCTTGTGTGATGCGCGTCCTAAACGCTGCCTGTTAGCGCGTATCCGACTTAGGCCCTTGTTTTGCCCTGAAATACAAAAACACTGGAAACCAGTAATCTTGTACACAAAATAATGCAAACAAGCATAGGGTTAGGATCTAAATAATGTGTATAAATAGGCTCTATCAACACCCCACACTTAAGTCTTGTTCGTCCTGAACAAGTATATGCACAAGTCAAGCAGAGAGTAAGATGCTAAATCATAAGTGAATATATTAAAGCATGTAGCAAAACTTACGCACATATAACACATCCATCCTCTACGCATGTAACATAACTAAACAAAGAAAATTAATCTACTCCTAACTCACTGTCGTAGGAATCACGGATGCATTCAGCGTATGCATCAAGCCTTTAAACCCCTAGGCTATCCCAATGGACGAGTTATAGTCTCTTGAGAGTTTTCAGAATAGGAATACTCACATATCCTACTCGCAATCATCCATAAGAGTTCAAAATCCAAATATTGTTTGCTAAACAAGTAGTTCTTTATGAGCCCACATAATAATAAAGTTGTGCAAATCATTCACTTCACTCAAACTCTAAGAATCATTCACTTCATTGTGACAAATATTCATGGAATCAATATCAAGACCAACATTCGTCAAATTCAAATTATCGCTCAATTTCCTATGCAAGTAGTATGAAGAAAAGCGTCGCTTACACAAAAAATATGTCGAGTCAATCACACATGCTTGCTAAGGGCAAGTCCATAAGCTCATGACAACAAACTCATTCCCAAGTTTTAGACTATACGTCATAATTCGTAAGAGAAGAGGCGTTTCGACATTGAAAATTTTAAAATCCACTCGTATAAATCTTGACGCTTAAGTAATAAATTACGAGAGTCATACCTTATACACTTCCTAAAAGCAAAATGCAAATGCCTTACTCACACACATGCGAAAGATATTGCGGAATAGGCACAAAGTTAAGAATTAAGTGGGTTTAATATTTTTCTTGCATTTATACAAATGCTTTCAAGGGGGAACTTACCTTCCTAAGTTTTAGGAAGGTACGAGTGAATAAGCTCATGACAACAAACTCATTCCCAAGTTTTAGACTATACGTCATAATCCGTAAGAGAATAGGAGTTTCGACATTGAAAATTTTAAAATTCACTCGTACAGATCTTGATGCTTAAGTAATAAATTACGAGGGTCATACCTTATACACTTCCTAAAAGCGAAATGCAAATGCCCTACTCACACACATGCAAAAGAATTTGCGGAATAAGCACAAAGTCAAGAATTAAGTTTGTTTAATATTTTTCTTGCGTTTATACAAATGCTTTCAAGGGGGAACTTACCTTCCTAACTCTCGGCATTTGTAAAAATTCTCCATGACCAAAAAAATAAAAAAATAATATTTTTGTGTTTATACAAAAGCTTTCAAGGGGGAACTTACCTTCCGAACCCGCGGCATTTGTAAAACCTTAAAAATATAAATTTTTTTCTTTCTTGTGCCTCTCTGTTTTTCTCTTTTCGCAAACATTTTTCATGATGCTGTATGGCAGTGTTTGACAAAACCAGCACAAGTGAACAAGGAGCAGCTACAGCAGGGGATGCTATAGCAGGAGCTTGTTCAAGTTGCTGCTGCATCTGTCCGAGTAGCAGCAGCAACCTGGGCCATGGGCTAGAAGGCCTGGCAGCTCTGCGGAGAGCATCAGAAGATTTTTAAAGTGCTGCAGAGAATATTCCAGTGGGGTATTCCTAGCTAGAGAAGGAGATTTGTTTTGGAGATCAAAACAAATCTAATCTCCTAAAAATTAGGAGATAACTGTTTCTTTTTAGGACATTGCTAAATTTCTATTCTTGATTGAAGCGGGCGTTGCTTCTTAAGGCAGAACAGGTCAGAGCAGAAAGGTTGATCAAAGCTGAGTGGTACACGAGTGCATACGCAGAATTTAGAGAGAGCAATTTTGGTGTGCGACGAGTTATTCGATCATCATCCGAAAGCAGAGCTGTGGTGACAGAAGCAGAAGGAGATCAGGACTTGCGTAGTCTGATCCGAGCTTGATCTGGAAGCCAATTCAGAGTAGTGGTGCTTGTTGGTTGATCAAGGAAGGCCGCGGAAGAACTGACGGATGTGTGGCTCGGTCGAGTGTCTAAGCGGCAGTGCTTGCTGGTGGCAGGAGGTCACTGAGCAAGGGGGAGTATTCCAGAGTGTGCAGCGCTCGTGGAATCGTTTGATCGGCTCGGCAGAAGGAATTGGAGCGACGCGGACAATTGTGCATCAGCTGTGTGCTACAACAACCCTGCAGAGTTGAGTGTAGTTTAGAATAGGCTGAGTTTTGAGGAGACAGTAGCTATTCTAGATTGACATTTGTAGAGGGTGTGCAGACACAAGTCAGAGCCTGTTCTTATTGTGTCCAGTGATCCACACAAGGTTGAGTAGCATAGGTTGCGTGGAGTTGTAACCGAGTGTACTTGGAGACCTCTGTGATTAGTGGATTGAGGACTGGAGAATAGTCCTCCCCAGACGTAGGCAGTTGGCCGAACTGGGTGAAAAAACTTATGTCTTGTTCATTATTTGCTGAGACAATTTCCGAGTGAATAAGAGTGTGCTGTAGCAACTGCTTGTTCACAAATCTGCCTGTCAGAGACGCTGCGAATTTCAATTGGTATCAGAGCGGGAGCTCAACACACAGAGTAAAAGATCCTACAGTGTCTCTGAAGAAGCCAAGACAATGAAGGAAGGACAGAGCACAAGCAGACCTCCATTGTTGGAAGAAAGCAACTATGGATATTGGAAGGCTAGGATGAAAGGCTTTCTCAAGGCCATTGATGAGAAGACCTGGAGAGCTATCGTGGTCCAGTGGTCTCCCCCAATCACCCTGGATGAACTGGGAGTCGCACGGATAAAGCCTGAAGAACAATGGACTGCTGAAGAGGGAGCTGCAGCAACTGGTAATTCAAAGGCTCTGAATGCGATTTTTGCTGCAGTTGATGCTAACAATTTCAGGTTGATATCAAATTGTGATATGGCCAAACAAGCTTGGGAAATTCTGCAAACTGCACATGAAGGAACTGATAGAGTAAAGCTGTCAAGATTACAGATTATTGCCACACAGTTTGAGAATCTGAGAATGCTGGAAGAGGAGACTGTCACTGAGTTTAATGCAAAACTTTGTGATCTGGCAAATGAAGCCCATGCTCTTGCTGAACCTATCCCTGAAGAGAAGCTGATCAGGAAGGTCCTCATATCGTTGCCCACAAGATTTGACATGAAAGTGATGGCCATTGAAGAAGCCCAAAATGTCAGACTCATGAGGCTGGAAGAGTTGATGGGATCCCTCAAACAATTTGAGCTGAAACTGGTTAAAGAAGATCTCACTCCTAAGGACAAGAATATTGGACTGAAGGCTGAAACAGAAGGTAAGAAGCCAGCTCTAGCTGATCAGCTGAGTATGCTAGTTGATAGAGCCTATTTATACACACTATTTAGATCCTAACCCTATGCTTGTTGGCATTATTTTGTGTACAAGATTACTGGTTTCCAGTGTTTTTGTATTTCAGGGCGAAACGAGGGCCTAAGTCGGATACGCGCTAACAGGCAGCGTTTAAGACGCGCATCACACAGCCTGCGGAGCTAGCAGCGCAAACAGAATAGATAGTGGCAGAGTCGACTACGGTGCGCAGACCGATTGCGCTAACCATGGTGCAGTGCGCCATGCGCAGAATAGTGGTGTTTCCAAATCTTGACACCACCAGATTTGAAAGTTGCCAAGATTGGGCCTCATGAGCAGTATATAAAGAAAGGAAGGCTAGGGTTTGTGAGGGCATCACTAGCACCCAGACACGCATCAATAGCACCAAGAGAGGACCACAGCACACGAGAGAGCGGCAGAATAGAAAAACACACGAGCCTGCTGCGAGGACCTGCGCTGGCCGACTGCGCCAGCCGAGACTCTGCAACCTGCACGCACCTGCTCGTTGCTGTTTTCTTAGATACTTTAGATATTATTTACTGTTTCTATGATGTTTACTACTAGCATGTCTAGCTAAACGCTTGGTATCGGTTGGGCATGATTCTATGAGTATTTCCTTTGAGACTTGTGCTTAATGCATAGTTTGTTTGCTTATATTAATTCTGTGCACACGGTTGACAGCTAGTTGCATGAGTAGGGGAAGCCTTGAACCGCAATCTTACTCTTGCCACTTGTTTGTTATATGTTAAACTAGTTGAATAGCTTGACGGTGACAACTAGGAGTAACGCGCTAGGATAATCAGTTGCTACTGTGACAGGATTCGTAGCTGCTTAGACTAGTCTTAAGAATTAATAGCTCATGAACTTTGATCGGAACATGCGCACATGTTAGGAAGCCTTGATCGGACACTAACATCAGTAAACCAAACTATAGACGTTTAGAGTCGATGATAAGGAATACACTCATAAAGGATTGTCTGGGCCGATACTTTTCATAGTCATAGTACTTAATCTCTACTGCCTGCGCACGTCTAGTGCAATTCCTGCGTTTACTACTGTTTACTCGCGCACTTGCGCAACCCAATCACTCACACCCCAGTTTTCGTAAGTGCAGGTTACTAGTTAAAGCTAATCTACTTGCTCCCTGTGGATTCGACCCTGACATAGCCGCTATACGAAGTGGCGAAGGAAGGAATAAATTTGACGCGCACAACGACGCGCTATCAAATTTTGGCACCGTTGCCGGGGAACAACACAGTTTGCTTTATTCTCGTTGTTGTTTCTGACAGCGCGCAATCAACATCAGCCTGCGCAACCTTGAAATAGTTGCGCTTCGCAGATTCTAGTTGCGCACTGACAGACGCAACAGCTTAGTTATCTTTTAATTCGTTTTCTTTGAGATTTAGAACAGGTTATGGAGGATAACGGTGTCGTTGGAGATAACTTAGGGGACAGAACCCCAGAGGATGCGAGGGCACACAACCTCGCAGCCCTGTTCAGAAAGGAAGTGCAGCGCGAGGTTGAAGCAAGGATGGCCGCTGAAGTGTATAACGCGCCACCAGCGCGACAGGCTGCGCGACGCAGAACAGTGCGCAAGATGTCAGCCCCAATCACGGTAACCAGCCATGGTGCATAGTGCTTCCACCAGACGGTCATTTTGAACTCAGGAGCTCGCTCATTCATCACATGCCCAAGTTACCAGCAGGATCAATTCACACATGGGAGCAGTTGCAGAAGAAGTTCCTGGACAAATTCTATCCCGCAGCAAAGATCGCGCTACTCAGGAGGGAGCTGGCCGCACCTAGGCAGAGCGCAGGAGAATCACTATCGGAGTATTATGAGCATTTCAAGGAGCTGGAGGCCAACTGCTACAATCACGGCCTGCCCCAGAATGTGCTGATAGAGAATTTCCTGAATGGATTGCTACCCATGGAGCTGAGATTATTGAATGCATGCGCAGGAGGCGACATTTGCAACATGTACCCAGAAGATGCGTGACAGCTGATAGAAGACTCCGCTGGACAGGTAAGACATCAGCTAACACTTGAAAATAGTCGTGCTCGTTCTGTGCATCAGGTAGAAACAAGCGCTGAGATAAAGGAAATGAAGGCCATGCTGCAGAAGTTGATGCATGCGCAGGGAGCGCAACCAGCTGCGCCAAAGGTATGCGAGTTCTGCACATCCACTGAGCACAAAACCGACGCATGTCCCACACTTTTCGAGGAATCAGGAGATGTCAATGCTCTTGGAGGATGGGATAATAGAGGGCCACAGAGGCAGAATCAGCCGCGTTTTGGACTAGCCGCAAATGGGTTCAGATGGAAGGAGGAAAATAATTTCCAGAGGCAGTCCACGGATCAGCGCGCACCACAGTAGACGCAACGAGCTGCGCCCTACAATCCGCCGCACTGACGCACCAGCGAAAAACAACCAGCAGCCGAGGCGATCCTTAGAAGATATCGTGGGGCAGCTAGCAGACATAGTGCGCAAGAATGATGAGAATATGACAAGAGGTTTGAATCCATTGAGAAGCAGTTATCACAGATCGCTACCATGGTGTATGAGCTGAAAAAGAGCGATGGCAACCTGCCTTCGCAAGTAATCCAGAATCCCAAGGGAGGAGTCAATGCAGTGACACTGAGGACTGGGCGCATGGTAGGAACAGAGCAGTCCGCAAAGGCGCCCGCGCAACCAGTTGCGCAAGTCCCAGATCCAACAGAGCAAAATGCGCAACCAGAGCAAGATGCGCAACCAGAAGCGCCAGCCACAAGCCAGCAGGACGAAGCGCCAGGTATGACACAATCAAAGGACAAAGGCATGTATCGTACTAACATACCTGCACCTTTCCCTGGGATCCTATCGCAGAGGACGACCTCGTGGCTCAGCCCGCCGCCATTTCTGTAGTGCTGCCCGCCTCCAGCACCGAGTATGTGACTGATTCTTCAGATGAGGAGGCACACAGATCCGAGGCTGAGTCCAGCTCCGAGGACATCTAGGGCTGCAGTGGGGCGCGCATTTCTTTCGGGTGGTTTCTTTTCCTATCTTTTTGAAAACTATTGCTCAATGTTGCTATATTTTGCTGAATATTGTGCTGAATATTTTGTGACCCCTTGCTATATTGTGTTGTGCTAACCATATGTTTTCTTTCTTATGTTCTTTGTTTTGCTTGCATGCATGTGTGCGCTCTCCGTTGCGCTTGAGCTTGAGTCATGGGGACACGTCTCTGTTTAAGTGTGGGGGGGGGGGGAGCGTTACATTTACATTTCACGTTTTTTTGAGCTTTGTAGTATAGCTTAGTTTAGTTGAAGGAAATAGTAGTAGTAGTTGAAGGAACAGTGGGTTGCGCACACTGTTCAGCTTGTATTGCGCTATTCATATTACATGCGCTGCTATCAACTGTTTTGGTATAT
Source organism: Umbilicus rupestris (assembly GCA_963678935.1). Lineage (NCBI taxonomy): Eukaryota > Viridiplantae > Streptophyta > Magnoliopsida > Saxifragales > Crassulaceae > Umbilicus > Umbilicus rupestris. The sequence goes on from OY787616.1 coordinate 7,458,308, forward strand.
TTTTTCGTTTTTTCTGCTCCTGTTAGTTGGGACATACAAGGAATGTGGAGTTGACAGAAACGCTCTAGAGAGGCGGTTAGTCGTTTGAGCTTCGAAGGTCAGGTATATGGTCGAGAGCGCTAGTGGAGGCCGGTGCTTCGCGAACTTCGGAACAAGAGAGCGCGCTCAGTCACGCAGATGCCGAAGGCTGACAACCAGGAGTGACAACCAGGAGTTAACCATATACCCGTCCTCGAAGTGAAAGCTGACAACTAGGAGCCTATGAAGAGCTATCTCCCAGCCATCCGAAATGATCTTCATCCCAGCTGAGAGGTAACAAAATTCAAAATTATTATATTAAACTGTTGAAGGCAGATGCGTGCAAGAGATAGAGTAGCGCAAGGTGAACAATAGTGCAGATCGCGCCAGAGTGCAAGACTGTGCGCTAGACTCCAGAGAGGTAATTGTATCCGTGCTTGAGTGCTTGTTCGGGACGAACAAGGGGCAAGTGTGGGGGGTTTGATAGAGCCTATTTATACACACTATTTAGATCCTAACCCTATGCCTGTTTGCGTTATTTTGTGTACAAGATTACTAGTTTCCAGTGTCTTTGTATTTCAAGGCAAAAGGAGGGCCTAAGGCGGATACGCGCTAACAGGCAGCGTTTAAGACGCGCATCACTCAGCTTGCGGATAGCAGCGCAAACAGGATAAGAAGTGGCAGAGTCGACTGCGGTGCGCAGACCGATTGCGCTAACCAATGTGCAGTGCGCCATGAGCAAAATAGTGGTGTTTCCAAATCTTGAGACCATCAGATTTGGAAGTTACCAAGGTTGGGCCTCATGAGCAGTATATAAAGAGAGGAAGGCTAGGGTTTGAGACACACATCAACACACAACAAAACGATCATAGAGGACCACAGCACACAAGGGAGCGGCAGAACAGAAACACACACGAGCCTACTGAGAGGACCTGCGCTAGCCGACTGCGCCAGCCGAGAAACTGCAACCTGCTTGTTACTGTTTTCTTGGATACTTTAGATATTATTTACTGTTTCTATGATGTTTACTACTAGCATGTCTAGCTAAACGCTTTGTATCGGTTGGGCATGATTCTATGAGTATTTCCTTTGAGACTTGTGCTTAATGCTTAGTTTGTTTGCTTATATTAATTCTGTGCACACTGTTGACAGCTAGTTGCATGAGTAGGGGAAGCCTTGAACCGCAATCTTACTCTTGCTACTTGTTTGTTATATGTTAAACTAGTTGAATAGCTTGACGGTGACAACTAGGAGTAACGCGCTAGGATAATCAGTTGCTACTGTGATAGGATTCGTAGCTGCTTAGACTAGTCTTAAGAATTAATAGCTCATGAACTTTGATCGGAACATGCGCACAAGTTAGGAAGCCTTGACCGGACATTAACATCAGTAAACCAAACTATAGACGTTTAGAGTCGATGATAAGGAATACACTCATAGAGGATTGTCTGCGCCGATACTTTTCATAGTCATAGTACTTAATCTCTACTGCCTGCGCACGTCTAGTGCAATTCCTGCGTTTACTACTGTTTAACTCGCGCACTTGCGCAACCCAATCACTCACACCCCCCAGTTTTCGTAAGTGCAGGTTACTAGTTAAAGCTAATCTACTTGCTCCCTGTGGAATCGACCCTGACTTAACCGCTATACTAAGTGGAGAAGGAAGGAATTAATTTGACGCGCACAACGACGCGCTATCAGTATCACTGCCACCTGTGTGTCAAGGGCTTTCTTGGTTTTGATTTCATGGGAGGTGTTTGAACAGTAGGTAGCTTTTTCTTGGTTTGGAACAGTCTCTTCACCACTCTGGCTATGACTTTTTCTTCCCGTACGCAGTACCACTCCTTCGTCTGAAGGTAGAACCTCTATCCTGGCTGTGGCAGATAAACCTGCCTTGGTCTGGTCGGTTGAAGGTATCCATGTCAGCCGGGGAACCTCCTCCGGATCTCTGATCTGTAGAGAAGACCTTCTCTTGGTTTCTTGGGTTTTGCTCAATGGGACTTCACTGTTTTTTCTCTTACCGGGCTCACCTCTTCAATTGCAAACCTTAGCTCCCCTTGTTTTCACTTTGGCTGACAATTTTCTGAAGGCAGAAACGGCTGATCGTTGAGTTGGAGATATTCAAAACCCTTGGGTCAGAAACGGATACTTCTGGTTCTTACCCTTTCTCGGCCTTTTTCTTCTTTTTCAAACAACATGACATGTGTCTTCTTCTCCATACTCGCCTATTTTTGGTAACCCCGTCGATAAGTTACAGCTTCACGATTCCAAAGAGTGCTTCAGCAGTCTTATCTGGATCCAAAATAATTTTCGATGCATGATCCCGTTCCTCAGCTCCTACTTCAGTGGGGTTATTTGGTGGTTGTTTATCACAGTAGCGTTCCTTTTGATCTCCACCCAGCGCATTTGACACTTGTTCTCCTCAGGGGTTCTGCCCCTTTTTGGTTGATCCTCTAGTGCTGCTGAAAATTTCCTACACAATGACACGATAACCTCGGTTTACCTAAGTCTGTGAGTTGTAATGCTCATACGTGATCGGACGGTTCATTGTTCTGACTTGTCTGATACTTGGTCCTTTTTGAGTCTTTCTGTACTCAGCCACTTTAGGACACTTTCTCCAAAGATTTCCGGCTTGATCACATGCGTAGCATCTCCTTTTCTTTGATTTGAGTTTCCAGGGAAGTGACTGGTCCAGAGATTGCTTCATCATTCTCTTGTATTTCATCTCTGGTACTTCTTCCGAAATATTTATGATAGGGCCTTCCTGAATCCTTGCACTTTGATCATTAACCGTGGCTTTGACAAAAGTAGTTACACATGTTCATGCATCACTAGTGTACCCTAGACCTTCACTGCCACCTCCATACCTTTGATAAGCCAAGATTTCTTCCAGAATGGATGCCTCTCCACTGTTTGCTCCAGATATAGCTTTCTTTTTACATCCATCACTTACTATCTCAGTCTCATATGGATGTCATTCCTTGGACAGAGAGGTAATGATGTTTTGAAGTTCGTCTCTTTCTCCTTCCAATCTGGAAACCTTTGACAACAATTCTCTGTTGGCTTCAATAACTTCCTGACACTTCTCTTGTATCATATTGAACTGATCAGCAATAGTCTCAACTGAGACTTTTTCGTCATCACTTCTGTCAGATTCAACGATCCCATAGCATATCGCACCGCTTTCAAGACCCCGATTGGCATGTCACCATACCGCCTAGTCTATGGGAAACCATGCCATCTCCCCGTCGAAATGGAGTACAAGGCCATGTGGGCAATCAAGAAGTTAAATTTTGACTTGAAGACGGTGATGGAGAAGAGAGTCCTCCAACTCCACGAACTAGATGAGATTAGACTCGACTCTTATGAGAGTTCAAGAATTTATAAGGAGAAAACCACATTGTGGCATGACAAGAAAATTCGGAGGAGGACTTTCTCAAAGGGCGATAGCGTATTGCTTTTCAACTCTAGACTTAGAATATTCCCGGGAAAGCTGAAATCAAGATGGTCGGGGCCCTTCAAAGTTGAAAAAGTGTATGAAGATGGCCACTTCGAATTGATAAACAAAGAAGGTGAAACTTTCAAAGTGAATGGCCATCGAATTAAAGCATACCATGGAGACGCGCAAAGCTTGGAGCTTGGAGACTTCAAGCTTGATGATTCTACCTAATTCCCAAATTATTGCATGCCATTTGAGAAGGGATCCTCGCAAAGGACTTCTCAAGTGTGTTTCTTATGAAGAAGGGAATCGGCTACGTCTTAGCCAAGACTTTAAACTAGGCTGGTGAGTATTTGTGCTTTTGCTTCTACTTGTTTGTAGTGTAGAATCATTTTTGACTTTGTGTTGCGCCATGCCAATATCAAGTTAGAGGTTTTAGGGATTTTTGTGGTAGAGTGCACTCAAAATTACCCCTTTTGGTTTGATTATTCATGTGTGAAAAATTTTGTGCAGAGTGGCTAACACACACCAGTTGATTCGCCCGAATTAGTTTTCAGGCGTGGCCGAATCAGTCGATTCGTGCACCCGAAAATGTATAAATCAGCACTGAACAAAAGATTCGGGCGAATCATTGATGGTCTCCCCGAATCACTTGATTCGGTCAAGCAGCTAACCCGGATCGATTCGGCCAAGCCTTCGCTCGAATTAGTTGATTCGTGCAGATGGAAACTACTTAACTCAGCACTGAACAAAAGATTCGCACGAATCACTGGTGATTCGGGCATCACCTCGAATCAAATTCGTTCGAGGCTTAAGATTTATTCGTGCGAACTCTGCTTTATCGCTCATTCACCGCGAGCCCTAATCCCTTTTCCACTCGAGCAGCTTCCGTCCGACTACCACAAGTCCTAAACCCTCGTCCGTCCGACCATCCCAACCAAACCCTCGTCCGTCCGAGCCCTCCCCTTCCGAGCTAACCCTAAACCACGACCTGCTTTCAACCCAGCTTCCTCCGAAGTTCTCTTCGCCCGAATCAGACGCAAGTCCCCGAGTCACTCTTCTCCTTCGCCCAGCATTAGATGGCCAAAACGAACTTGACAGCAACAGGGAAACCACGACCACCGCCTGCCAAAAAGCTTACCGCAGCTAAAAAGGGTAAGGGTATTGCTAAACCTAAAGCTCCAGCAAAAACCAAACCGAAGCCGAGGCGAGCTGCTGGTGGTATCATAATCCGCTCCTCTCCCCCGCCGTCTCCAGTCAGTGCATCATCATCATCATCTTCCGAAGATTTCAGACTCGTGGGAGAGTCGTCCCGCACACAAGCCAGGTTGGCAGTTATCCCACATGCTGGAGCAGCAGAGACAAGGAGACCCCCCCTCTTACTGAAGAAATCCTTGCTGCGGACGCCAAGATGAAAGCTTTGTTGACACAGCACGAGAACTATGAGGTACTAGCTCCCACTTATCCTGATCATGCCGCACTGAGCAAGCTTAAGGTTATGGATAAGATCAGTGATTATCTACGTGCCAGTGATATGCATTATATTTTGATGGATGATCCGGGTACTTACCCGAGGCTGGTGAAAGAATTTATGGCATCATTTTCTGCGACGAACGAAGATGTTGAGGGTAGTCGAAGGTGTAATGGCAAGAGGGACCAAAATGTAAGTGCTTGGACCTTCCGTTTAGGCGGACAGACTTTTACCCTGCCCGCACTTCATATCTGCGCAGCATTTGGGTGTACTGAGCTTGGTGAGTCCCTGCGATTCAGAACACGCGATCGGTACCATTTCTGGGTAGACCTCGCTGCGAAAGACATATTCTTCACGTCCCCTCAGCCAGCCACAATGATTACCTCCCCAGTTTGGCGGCTGATTCACCGTATCATCGCGACATCCATTCACAGCCGCAAGGATGGGGGCAGGTACGTTAATACATCAGACTTGGACTTGATGCTCCTCATTTCTCGCGGCAGATCGGTAAACATTGTAAATGCATTGACGGTCCAGTTTGAGTCATATCAGAGATTAGAGTACAAAGAGCGAGCTCTAGGTGGCGGGACATTTATTACGCTTCTCGCGAAGCGGCTGGGTTTCACTTTCGACCGCTGCACGGCCTTGCCCAAGAAAATACTCAACCTAGAAAGTCTCCGAAAGATGCACATGATAGAGGCTAAGATGCACCAATGGATTATTCGAGCCGATGTGCCACAGCACTTGGAGAAGAGAATAGAGAGGAAGCGAAAGGAGCATGGGCTCCCTCGTATAGAGACACCACCCAGGCAGGCCAGCGAGCCACCCCTATCAGCAGCAGCCGATCCTGCCCACACCTCAGCACCTATACCAGATTTCAGACCCTCTCCCACTGCCATTCCTCCAGTCGAGCCTGAGCCCATTGCACACGAAGGCCTAACATTGATGAGCGCACGCTTGGACTCGCTTTCAGATTCTCACACGACGCTCATTCGCTCTCATGAGGTATTATCCACCCTTGTCCACGATTTTGTCACATGGCAAGGAAATGTCATGGTGCGTATGGCAGCAAGCATGGGTATTTCAGACCTTCCACCGCCTCCAGCACCCTTCTCTCAGCCACCACCTCAGCCGACTGTGCCTACCACAGGTGAGAGTGACTCCATTTCAGCTACGTTTGAAGGAAGAGTGGATGGAGGTAATGTTGAAGGAGCTCCCGGAGTCGGCAGTGGAGATCAAGGGAATGAGGTTTAGTTTGCTATAATATTTTGTCATGAATTGTGGTGCTTTAATTGACATGTATTTTGCTTGACTTGTCCATTTGTATTTGACGCGCTTCGCCGCGATATTTTTTGTATGACAAATGGTTGTGGCACTTGAGTGTTTCTCTGGTTTGGCAGATTTTTCCTTTAAACACTATTTTGAACTGCCCAGGTAAAATTATTCGGACACCCTGGCCGAATCAACTCTTTTGGCCTTGTCCGAATCAAGTGTGATTCGGGGAAACCACTATCCAAGCTAAAGTGATTCGGACACTGATCCACGCGTCGTTGTGCGCGTCAAATTAATTCCTTCCTCTTCCACTTAGTATAGCGCTTAAGTCGGGGTCGAATCCGCAGGGAAGCAGTAGATTAGCTTTAACTAGTATCCTGCACTTACGAGAACTGGGGGTGTGAGTGATTGGGGTTGCGCAATGCGCGAGTAAACAGTAGTAAACGCAGGAATTGCACTAGACGTGCGCAGGCAGTAGAGATTAAGTACTATGACTATGAGAAGCATCGGCGCAAACAATCCTCTATGAGCGTATTCCTTATCATCGACTCTAAACGTCTACAGCGCGGTTTGCTAATGTTAGTGTCCGATCAAGACTTCCTAACATGTGCGCATGTTCCGATCAAAGTTCATGAGCTATTAATTCTTAAGACTAGTCTAAACAGCTGCGAATCCTGTCACAGTAGCAACTGATTATCCTAGCGCGTTACTCCTAGTCGGCACCGTCAGGCTATTCAACTAGTTTAACATATAACAACAAGCAACAAGAGTAAGATTGCGGTTCAAGCTTCCCCTACTCATGTAACAAGCTGCCAACAATGTGCACAGAATTAATATAAGCAAACAAGCTATGCATTAAGCGGAAGTCTCAAAGGAAATACTTATAGATTCATGCCCAACCGATACTAAGCGTTTAGCAAGACATGCAAGTAGTAAACATCATAGAAACAGTAAGTAATAACTAAAGTATCCAAGAAAACAATAGCAAACAGTGCGTGCAGGTTGCAGTCTCGGCTGGCGCAGTCGGCTAGCGCAGGTCCTCGCAGCAAGCTCGTGTGTTTTTCAGTTCTGCCGCTCTCTCCTCCTTCGTTGTATATCTCCTCAAACCCTAGCCTTCTCCTCTTTATATACTGCTCAAGAGGCTCATTCTTGGCAACTTCCAAATCTGGTGGTGTCAGGATTTGGAAACACCACCATCTGCGCATGGCGCACGGCATCTTGGTTAGCGCAAACGGTTAGCGCACCATGGTCGAATCTGCCAATTCTTGTGTTTGCGCCACTAGCTCCGCAGGCTGTGTGATGCGCGTCCTAAATGCTGCCTGTTAGCGCGTATCCGACTTAGGCCCTCGTTTTGCCCTCAAATACAAAAACACTGGAAACCAGTAATCTTGTACACCAAATAATGCTAACAAGCATAGGGTTAGGATCTAAATAATGTGCATAAATAGGCTCTATCAAACCCCCCACACTTGCCCCTTGTTCGTCCCGAACAAGCACTCAAGCACGGATACCATTACCTCTCTGGAGTCTAGCGCACAGTCTTGCACTCTGGCGCGATCTGCACTACTGATCACCTTGCGCTGCTCTACCACCTACGCGCAACTGCCTTCAACAGTTCTAAATATATAATTTCGCAATTCATTACCTCTCAGCTGGGATGAAGATCATTTCGGATGGCTGAGAGATAGCTCTTCATAGGCTCCAGGTTGTCAGCTCTCACTTCGAGGATGGGTATATGGTTGATAACACAAGCTTCTTCCCGTGCGTGATTCTTCCGCGCACTTCCCGAAAACCTGAGCCTTCTTGATGATATTTTTTCTTTCTCGTGAACTTGCGCACGCTGGTACTGAGTAATGCGCATGCTAGTTTCTTTAGCGCATATCATCTGCTGGTATGTTTTCTTTTGTACAGCTTTCTCTGCAATTTCTTACGTTCCCAGAACGGTTCCAGTCTCGGCCTTCGGATAGCAGCTATGGAACAACGCTCCTCTCTCCCTCCTTGGTCTGTCTGCGCAGGTTAGTGCACGCGTTTACACCCACGCCCGCCTTCCCTAGCTCGACTTCTAGAGGGAAGGTGGTCTGTTTTCCCACCTCGCCACGCTTTCGGTATTCGCCTTCGCCATCTGCGTGACTGACCGCGCTCTCTTGTTCCGAAGGTCGCAAAGCACAGGCATCCACTAGCGCTCTCGACCTTATACCTCACCTCCGAAGCGCGAACGACTAACCGCCTCTCTAGAGCGTTTCTGTCAACTCCACATCCCCTGTATATCCCAACTAACAGGAGCAGAAAAATGAAAAAAATATACTAAAACAGTTGCTAGCAGCGCACGCAATAATGTATAGCGCAAAACAAGCTGACAGTATGCGCAACCCGCACACAAGCGCACTACTGCTACTGTTTTCTTCAACTAATCTAAGCTACACTATAAAGCTCAAAAATACGTGAAATGTAAATGTAAGGGTAGCGCTCCCCCCCCCCCCCCCCCACACTTAAACAGAGACGTGTCCCCACGACTCAAGCTCAAGCGCACGGAGAACGCGCACATGCATGCAATCAAAACAAAGAACATAAAAACTAAAAACATATAGTCAAAGCAGCACAATATAGCAAAGGGACACAAACTATTTAGCACAAATGGATCACCATGTTCAAAACAAAAAGCAACCTCTTCCCATAATAAAAGCCCTTCAAAATCTCCATATCCAGCAAGCTGATTTTCGGCACACGATTAAAACGCCCAATGATCGCATAGGCGACCAAGCGCCACAAGTAGAACATCCACGGGTCGCGCAGCTCGCGTCCTCGGCTGCGCCCCACGGCAAAAACCGGGCCGGTCGCCATCTCGCGCCACGCCTTCTGATTCGTGTGCGCGTCCATGTCAGCTTCTCGCACCTTAGCGCACCTCAGTGTGCGCTTCAGCCTCTTAGTCGAGGCAATGTACCACACCCCTCTGTGCCGGTACCTTATCTCCATATTACTTGGTTCTAACGATGCCAGGAACTCGCAGGTGTCCTCCCTGTCTGCTGCGCTGTTGATCTCCAACAGCGCCTCCCAGCCCGCCAGCACGAGCTTCTCCAAGATGAGGTCCTCCATACCGACCTCCCGCAGGAACTCCCTCAGGAAGGCCACGTACTTGCTGGCGAAGTGAGCTGGGGTAGCTTGGTCCTCGGCAGGCTGCATCGTGGCTGGGTCTCTCTGGTCAACTCCGGTCAACACCCTCTAAAGCTCAGAAAATCAAAACTCCTCCCACTGCCCTGAAACTGTCACCAATTGGGCGCCTACTCCCCGCCTACAAAACCCACTAACCAAACCTCCAATCGGTGCATGCTAGCTTGGTGCGATTTCAGACCTAGGGAAAGGTTACCTGGAGGGTGGTCGACGGAGGGCTCCTCAAATCTCTCTAAACGGAAGCTGGGTTGAGCGCCGGACGGTGAGCAGAGGTGCGAGGGCGGGAGTTTCTCTTGCAACGGTCGAGTGAAAAAGTGCTGAAATTTTCTAAGTATTGCCCTTATATACCCGCTGACTGGCGCAGCTGTCCTGCGCACTGCTGCTCGACTAAAAAAAACTACAAGTCCTAAACTAGCTAAAAGACACTAGAAACACTAAAAGAAAAAATATGTAAAAGTAAAACGAGTCGGGTTACCTCCCGACAAGTGCCGTTGTTTAACGTCGTTGGCTCGACTGTACCTCGTTATTTGCGTGAAAGTATACCAGCGACCTCCCCCACACTTGCTCCTGAGTGACCCTGCGCTTGTGCATGTGTTGTGTTCTTCTTGGTCCTGCTCAAAGGGTTGGACGGGTGGTCAGCATGGTTAATAGTATGTGATAACTTATAAGTAACGAGGGTAGGTAAAGAGGGAGAAGAAATATGAGCAATAGTCCCCTGTTCTCCCTCTGGCGCGTCTGGTGATGACTCTGGCGCAGCTACCTGCGCATCTGCTATCTCAGGCTCTGCCAATTCAATTTCGCGCGCTGTGCTATCCCAAGGTTCTCCTAAATACCGTTTGACTCTCTGCCCATTGACCTAAAAACGATGCCGGTGTTCGTTTTCTAACTCGAGTGTTCCGTAGGGTAAAACCTTGGTGACTCTGTACGGTCCCGTCCATTTGCTGCACAGCTTTCCAGGCATGAGCTTCAGGCGTAATGAGAACAATAATACCTGGTCTCCTGGCTCAAAAGTGCGTCTGAGGATATGCTTGTCATGAAATGCCTTTGTGCGCGCCTTGTAATCGCGCAGTCCCTCATAGGCATCCAGGCGCAGCTCTTCTAATTCGCTTAGCTCAAATGCGCGCTCCTTTCCGGCCTCTTCTATGTTCAGGTTGCAAACGCGCAATGCCCAATATGCTTTGTGCTCTAACTCCACTAGCAGGTGGCATGCTTTTCCGTAAACCAACCGGAACGGTGAAGTGCCAATTGGCGTCTTATGCGCAGTGCGGTATGCCCACAGCGCATCGTCAAGACGCTGGCTCCAATCTTTGCGCGACGGTCTCACGGTCTTCTCCAGGATGCGCTTGATCTCTCTGTTGGAAACCTCGGCCTGTCCATTTGTCTGAGGATGATAAGCAGTGCACGTCTTTTGGCGCACTCCATAATGCTTGAAAACCTGCGCCACAATCCTGTTGCAAAAGTGCGTCCCCTGGTCGCTAATGATTGCCTTAGGCACTCCGTACCTGCAAAATATGTTAGTTCTCAAAAAGTCAGCGACCGTCTTACCATCGTCTTTCCGTGTAGCCTTGGCCTCAACCCATTTGGAGACATAATCTACCGCGACCAAAATATACTCGTATCCGGAAGATGGGGGAAATGGCCCCATGAAGTCAATCCCCCAAACGTCGAATACTTCATCCACTAGAATTGGCGTCTGCGGGATCTCATTGCGCGCTGATATGCCTCCTGTGCGCTGGCACCTGTCACAGTTTCTGCAGTAGTTATATGAGTCACTGAACAGGCGCGGACAATCAAATCCACAGTCCAGGATCTTTCTGCTCGTGCGCTTCGGACCAAAGTGTCCTCCACATGCGTGCGCATGACAAAACATCAAAACAGAGTTAATTTCATGGTCAGGTACGCAGCGCCTTAAAATCTGATCAGGCCCTATTCTGAGCATATATGGATCATCCCAAAGGTAATGCTTGGACTCATGTTTCAATCTCATGCACTGGGTTTTAGTGAAATGAGGAGGAAACGTACCTGTGACCAGGTAATTTGCAATGTGCGGATACCATGGTACCTTACCTGTCAGCGCCATCAGATGCTCGTCAGGGAATGTCTCCGTGATCTGCCCTGGCTCCTCCTCTTTCACGATCCTGCTCAGGTGGTCAGCAACTGTATTCTCCGTGCCCTTCTTATCCTTAATTTCTAAGTCAAATTCCTGAAGTAGGAGCACCCAGCGCATCAGGCGCGGCTTAGTTTCCTTCTTGGACATTAGGTAGCGGATTGCTGCGTGGTCTGTGTAAATGATGACCCTAGCGCCTAGAACATATGCGCGGAACTTCTCCAGCGCAAACACAATTGCCAGAAGCTCCTTCTCCGTGGTGGTGTAGTTCCTCTACGCAGCGTCCAGTGTGCGCGATGCATAATAAATGGCGTGCGGCTTCTTGTCCACTCGCTGCCCCAGGACTGCACCTACTCCATAATCGCTTGCGTCGCACATCAGTTCAAATGGTAGGCTCCAGTCTGGCGCGCGCATTACTGACGCACTTGTCAGCGCCTCTTTTAGTTTATCAAAGACGGCCCTGCACTCATGAGTAAATTCGAAACACACATCCTTTTGCAAGAGGTTAGACAGGGGTATACAATTTTTAGAGAAATCTTTTATGAAGCGCCTGTAAAACCCGGCATGCCCAAGGAATGATTTCACATCGCGCACGTTAGTGGCATAAGGTAGATTGGAAATAAGATCAATTTTAGCTTTATCTACCTTGATCCCCTCCTGCGAGATAATATGTCCTAGTACTACACCATGTGATACCATGAAATGACATTTTTCATAATTGAGCACTAGGTTCTTTGAAATGCAGCGCGCTAAGACTTTATCAAGATGTGCTAAGCATGCATCAAAGGTACCTCCATATACAGTGAAATCATCCATGAACACTTCTATGCATATACCAATCATATCAGAAAAAATGCTCATGACTAGGCGTTGGAACGTACCTGACGCGTTACACAGCCCAAATGACATGCGCCGAAACGCAAACGTACCGAACGGGCAGGTGAACGTGGTCTTCTCTTGATCCTCCGCAGCTATGGGTATCTGATTGTACCCTGAATATCCGTCAAGAAACAAAAATAGGGCTTTCCTGCTAATCGATCTAGCATCTGGTCCATAAAGGGTAGCTGGAAATGGTCCTTGCGCGTGACTGCGTTAAGCTTCCTGTAGTCGATGCACATGCGCCATCCAGTTTGTATGCACTTGGGAACTAGCTCGCCCTGCGCATTCTCTTCTACAGTGATTCCTCCTTTCTTTGGCACAACGTGCACTGGACTGACCCATTTGCTGTCTGAGATCGGGTAAATGACTCCTGCATCGAGCAGCTTAAGGATCTCCTTCTGTACCACCTCCATCATATTCGGGTTTAATCTGCGCTGAGCCTCCCTGGATGGTTTGGCACCATCTGCCAATAGAATTCTATGCATGCATACGTCGGGGCTCACTCCACGCAGATCGGCAAGTGTCCATCCTATAGCGCGCTGGTTCCTGCGCAGCACCTGCCGTAATTGCGCCTCCTGCTCCTCTTCTAATCCTTTCTTTATGATTACTGGCAGGGTGTCTTCATTTCCCAAAAATATGTACTTGAGGTGCTCTGGGAGTTGCTTCAGCTCGACCTTGGGTGCCTGTTCAATAGAGGGCAGGATTTTATTGGCAGTGCAAACATGAACTATATTGTGTAACTGTCTGAGTGCTGGTTCAACACTGCTAAGCTCGTCCTCCTGCTCCTCCAACTCTGCTTGTGCCAGTGTTATGGGTTCGTCTACTGCGCTTGCGCATTGCGCATCTGCGACTAAGTCATCTAAGTTGTCCATTGCGTGCACTATGGCGTCTTCATGAGGGTGCTGCATCCCTTGAATATGTTGAAATGAATTTCTTCGCCATCAACCTCCATGGAGAGCGTGCCCCTCCACACGTCTATCTTTGTGCGCGCGGTCATCAGAAAAGGTCTGCCCAGTAGGATCTGCGCACTGCTGGTGCTTGATTCACCCTCCATTTCTAGGACATAGAAGTCTGCTGGGAAGACCAGCTCTCCTACTCGCACAAGAACGTCCTCGATCATGCCCGTAGGTTGCTTGCACGACCAATCTGCTAGCTGAATGGTGAGACCTGCAGGCTTTAGTGGTCCAAGGCGCAATGTCGCATATAGGGAATAGGGTAGCAAATTTATGGATGCGCCTAAATCAATCATGCAATTCCTCACTGTGGTCTTACCTAAAGTGCATGGGATGGTGAACGTACCTAGGTCTCGGCACTTAGGTGGTACCTTATGTTGCACGATGGCTGAGGCCTGCGCATTTAGCATTACCTGTGCGCACTCGCCTTTCCTTCGCTTGTTTGTGCACAGCTCCTTTAAAAACTTGGCGTACCTAGGGATCTGCCGAACTGCTTCAATAAGGGGAATGTTTATTTCCACCTTACTGAATAACTCGTAGAGCTCCTTATCGAGCGCTCCTTCTTAGCCGATGGTGCCTGCACAGGGAAAGGTGCAGGTATATTAGTAGGATTCGTGCCCTTGTCTTTTAATTGTGTTATACCTGGCGCTTCGCCCCGCTGGATCCGGTTGCGCATTCTGCTCTGCTGGATCCGGGGACTTGCGCAACTGGTTGCGCGGGTGCCTTCGTGGTCTGCTCTGTTCCTATCGTGCGCCCAGTCCTCAGTGTCACTGCATTGACTCCTCCTTTAGGGTTCTGAATCACTTGCGAAGGCACGTTGCCATCGCTCTTTTTCAGCTCGTACACCGTGGTCGCAATCTGTGATAGCTGCTTCTCAATGGACTCGAACCTCTTGTCGTACTTGTGCACTGTGTCTGCTAGCTGCCCCACGATATCTTCTAAGGATCGCCTCGGGTGCTGGTTGTTCTGCGTTGGTGCGTCAGGGCGGCGATGCGGTGGATTGTAGGGCGCAGCTTGTTGCGTCTGCTGTGGCGCGTGCTGATCCGTGGACTGCCTCTGGAAATGGTTTTCCTCCTTCCATCTGAACCCATTTGCGGCTAGTCCAAAACGCGGCTGATTCTGCCTCGGTGGCCCTCTGTTATCCCATCCTCCGAGAGCATTGACATCTCCTGATTCCTCAAAAAGCGTGGGACATGCATCGGTTTTGTGCTCGGTGGAATTGCAGAATTCGCATACCTTTGGCGCAACTGGTTGGGCGCTTTGCGCACTCATCAACTTCTGCAGCATGGCCTTCATTTCCTTGATCTCAGCGCTTGTTTCTACCTGATGCACAGAACGAGGACGACTATTTTCAAGTGTTAGCTGATGTCTTACCTGCCCAGCAGAGTCTTCTATCAGCTGCCACGCGTCCTTTGGGTACATGTTGCAAATGTCGCCTCCTGCGCATGCGTTCAATAATCTCAGCTCCATGGGCAGCAGTCCATTCAGGAAATTCTCTATCAGCACATTCTGGGGCAGGCCGTGATTGTAGCAGTTGGCCTCTAGCTCCCTGAAACGCTCGTAATACTCTGACAGCGACTCCCCTGCGCTCTGCCTAGGTGCGGCCAGCTCCCTCCTGAGTAGCGCGATCTTTGCTGCGGGATAAAATTTGTCCAGGAACTTCTTCTGCAACTGCTCCCATGTGTGAATTGATCCTGCTGGTAAGTTCATTAGCCAATGCCTGGCCGTGTCACACAGTGAAAAAGGGAAGATTTTCATTTTCAGCGCTTCATCGCTTTCCCCTTCGGTCTTCATGTTTTCGCAAATGACTAGGAACTCTCGCACATGCTTGATTGGATTTTCGTTGTTCATCCCGTGGAACTTGGGTATGTGATGAATGAGCGAGCTCCTTAGTTCAAAATGTCCGTCTGGCGGAAGCACGATGCACCATGGCTGGTTAACGGTGAGTGGGGCTGACATCTCGCGCACTGTTCTGCGTCGCGCAGCTTGTCGCGCGGGTGGCGCATTATATACTTCAGCGGCCATCCTTGCTTCCACCTCGCGCTGCACTTTCTCCCTGAACAGGGCTGCGCGGTTATGTGCTCTTGCTTCTTCTGGGGTTCTGTCCCCTAAGTTGTCCCCAATGACACTGTTATCCTCCATGACCTGTTCTAAATCTCAAAAAAAATGAAATAAAAAGATAACTAAGCTGTTGCGTCTGTCAGTGCGCAACTAGAATCTGCGCAGCGCAACTGTTTCAAGGTTGCGCAGGCTAATGGTGATTGCGCGCTGTCAGAAACAACAACAAAAATAAAACAAACCGAAATAACTAACTATTAAAAGAAAACCTAAGCTGGTTAAAGCTTATCTGTGTTGCTTCCCCGGCAACGGCGCCAAAATTTGATCCGCGCGTCGTTGTGCGCGTCAAATTAATTCCTTCCTCTTCCACTTAGTACAGCGGTTAAGTCGGGGTCGAATCCACAGGGAAGCAGTAGATTAGCTTTAACTAGTATCCTACACTTACGAGAACTGGGGGTGTGAGTGATTGGGGTTGCGTAATGCGCGAGTAAACAGTAGTAAACGCAGGAATTGCACTAGACGTGCGCAGGCAGTAGAGATTAAGTACTATGACTATGAGAAGCATCGGCGCAGACAATCCTCTATGAGCGTATTCCTTATCATCGACTCTAAACGTCTATAGCGCGGTTTGCTAATGTTAGTGTCCGATCAAAGCTTCCTAACATGTGCGCATGTTCCGATCAAAGTTCATGAGCTATTAATTCTTAAGACTAGTCTAAACAGCTGCGAATCCTGTCACAGTAGCAACTGATTATCCTAGAGCGTTACTCCTAGTCGGCACCGTGTTTAACATATAACAACAAGCAACAACGGTAAGATTGCGGTTCAAGGCTTCCCCTATTCATGTAACAAGCTGCCAACAATGTGCACAGAATTAATATAAGCAAACAAGCTATGCATGAAGCGCAAGTCTCAAAGGAAATACTCATAGATTCATGCCCAACCGATACTAAGCGTTTAGCTAGACATGCTAGTAGTAAACATCATAGAAACAGTAAGTAATAACTAAAGTATCCAAGAAAACAATAGCAAACAGTGCGTGCAGGTTGCAGTCTCGGCTGGCGCAGTCGGCTAGCGCAGGTCCTCGCAGCAAGCTCGTGTGTTTTTCAGTTCTGCCACTCTCTCCTCCTTCGTTGTATATCTCCTCAAACCCTAGCCTTCTCCTCTTTATATACTGCTCAAGAGGCTCATTCTTGGCAACTTCCAAATCTGGTGGTGTCAGGATTTGGAAACACCACCATCTGCGCATGGCGCACGGCATCTTGGTAGCGCAAACGGTTAGCGCACCATGGTCGACTCTGCCAATTCTTCTGTTTGCGCCACTAGCTCCGCAGGCTGTGTGATGCGCGTCCTAAACGCTGCCTGTTAGCGCGTATCCGACTTAGGCCCTCGTTTTGCCCTGAAATACAAAAACACTGGAAACCAGTAATCTTGTACACCAAATAATGCAAACAAGCATAGGGTTAGGATCTAAATAATGTGCATAAATAGGCTCTATCAGACACCTTGGCCGAATCAACCCTTTTTGCCTTGTCCGAATCACCTAATTCGGGCATCCCAATCTTATCCGAACTGAACTGATTCGACCAGGGGTCACCGAATCACATATTTGCCGTCATCGAATCACCAGATTCGGGCACTCTTCAGCAGCACTGTCTTGGGTTTGGAAATTTTTGCCTTTTACTTGCCATTGTTCGAAACCCTTTTCAAGCACATTAATGCACTAGTTCATGACTTTTGATGCACACAGACATATCTAAGTGAACTCATCATATACATTGTCGCGCATTTGTTTTCTAACCTCATGCCTAGCTATATGTTCTACATTAATTATATCTCGCATAGCTAGCTGTTTTAAACATGGGAATTCAAGTGTTGCGCTAACCTTTTTCGTGAGTTTCAAATTTATTGCAACTGCCAAGAGCATCATTCACGGATACGGACGGATGTGCATTAGGCTACCTCCACACGAGAGAAGTTCCTTCGCAACTTTCTCTTTTCAATCCTTTGTTCTTTATATTGCTTAGGGACTAAGCAAAATTCTAAGTGTGGGGTGTTTTGCGCTTTTGCTTTGATTTTCTACAACTTGATTCTATGCTACACACTCACTTTGAGCACATTATACTTGCATAATTGCTGTCATCCAAGCTTTAAGTATTGATCACACGAAGTAATGTTTGCTAAGCAATTAAGTAGTATCAAAAAAATTTTTGGATTGAGTTGTGCCTTAAATTCATGAATCGCATCTTTAGTTGATTGATCGTGATGATTTTATTCACATGATTCGGTGTTCGACTAGCTTAGTTCGATTTATTTTTACGCTCTTTCCATGCATGAAAAATGAAGTTAAGTTTAGCGAGCACAAAAATATAAAAAAAATGTTTTCATACAAAAACCTTGTACTTGCTCTTGTTTGCTTTTAGGTGATTTTAGCGTCCCTATTTAGCCTTTGCATTTGCTTAGCTCACACTTCATGCTCCATCATATAACATTTAGGCACATTGTCAAGTATTAAGTGTGGGGTGTTTCGAAATGATTGCGAAAAGAAAAAAAAGAAAAAGAAAAAAAAGGCGCAAGAAAGAAAAAAAAAATCATATTTTGAAGGTTTTACAATTGCCGAGGGTTACGAAGGTAATTTCCCCCTCGAAAGCATTTGTATAAACGCAAAAAGATAAATAATCACACTTAATTCTTGACTTTGCGCCTTTTCCGCAAGTTCTTTCGCATTTGTGTGAGCAAGGCTTTTGCATTCAGTTTTTAGGAAGCGTCTAAGGTATGACCCTCGTAATTTATTACTTAAGCATCAAGATTTGTACGAGGAAATTCTAAATTGTTCATTGTCAAAACTCCTCTTCTCTTACGGTTTATCACGTATAGTCTAATCTTGAGAACGAGTTTATTGTCTTGAGCTTATGGACTTGCCCTTAGCAAGCATATGTGATTGATTTGACAAAATTTTGTGCTAGCGACGCTTTTCTTCATACTACTTGCATAGGAAATTGAGCGGAAATTTGAATTTGACGAATGCTTGGTTGATATCGATTCTATGAGTATTTATTGTCACATTGAAGTGAATGATCCTTAGAGTTTGCATGAAGTGAATAATTTGCACCACTCTATTACAATTTGAGGTGACAGTTAACTACTTGCTTAGCTAGCTATATTTGGATTTTGAACTCTCATGGATGATTGCAAGTGGGATTTGTGAGTATTCCTTTTCTGAAAACTCTCACGAGGCTTTAACTCGTCCGCTACGGTAACCTAGGGGTTTAAAGGCTTGATGCATTCGCTAAATGCATGATTAATTCCCTTTGTTTAGTTTTCTTTAGTTTTGTTACATGAGTAGGAGGTTGATGTGTTTCATGTGCGTAAGATTTGCTCCGTGCTTTGATACTATCATACATGATCTAGAATCTTACTCTCCGCTTGACTTATGCACATATTTGTTCGGGACGAACAAGACTTAAGTGTGGGGTGTTTTGATGAGCGGACAAATGACCTTATATTTGTCCATATTTTCCCCTTACTTCTTGTTTGTTCCGCTATTTTATAAAGTCATTTGATGATTTCTTCGTCCATTTCAGTTTAAAAATATGTATCTCACGATACGAAGTGGCCCGAAGAAAATCTAGACGAATTCCGGTCGATGGAGATCAAAAGCAGGAAGACTGAGCAAACTGCAGAAGTGATTCGCCCACCAGCCTGACCGAATCACACTCAGCTGTGCGAATTGACCTGATCCGGGGAAAGTCCTGAAGATTTGACCGAATCACATAAAGGGTGTGACCGAATCAAAAGTGATTCGGCCAGGATAAGTGATTCGCCCAGTCCGAGATCAGCACTGAACAGATGATTCGGCCGAATCAGAAGTGATTCGCCCATGAGGTGCCCGAATCAGTTGAGCTCCATGAGACGTTTGACCGAATCAACGCAAGGGTATGACCGAATCAAAAAGTGATTCGGCCAGGATAAGTGATTCGCCCAAACTCAAAACAGCACTGAACAGATGATTCGAGCGAATCACATGGACAGTGACCGAATCATGTAATTCGGGCACTTCGGGTACTTTTTGCAAATCTTCAAAATGTATAAATAGAATGAGATGGAAGTGAAGAAAGACAGCTTCCATACTTTTTGTAACTCTAGGCGACTAGAACTCGAAGAAGCTCAAGCTTGATTGAAGATTGAAGTTTGGATTGAAGATTCTACATCAACCTCTCTTAAACCCTAGCTTTGTATTTACATTGATGTTTCCCTTAGTTGTCATGTATTTGTGCACACTCATTATGAGTGAGTAGTTGTTGTTGTGGTTGGAGATTAAATGGATCCCCTAGGATTGGATATGATGTAGAACACTATGTTATTGCATTGAATGAAGTTTGGTTTGATTGCTTGTGCCCTAGCTATGTATTCATTGTATGCACACCAAGTGTTTGACGAAATGCGTAAGTGAGTATGCTTGGGTAAAACCCCTAAGGAAGGAACGAGAGTTGAACTTAGGATGTTTCATAGCTATTGTATGATCATAGATGGAGTGTTTGTGCGTGAGAGCGACATGCACTCTTGACATTAGGCTAAGTTTTAAGCGGATTTGAGTAACCGGCCAATAGACCGAGAGGGTGCGGTTATGGGACTCAAATTCTACACGGTTCAATAGAATGAGAGTTTGAGAACCATGTCATTTGTGTATCCTCTTCATTCTAGGGAAGGAGCGAGAGTTGAACCTAGAGCGGACGATGCATTAGCCTTGCTTTTATCAACCAAATGTAGTTCATGCATGTATTAGTGAGTTATTTCATTTTCCTCATATCTTAGGGGGGAAGTTGAATCCCTAGTCACCCTTTTTTATTCATTAAGCAAAATCTAAAAATATCATTTATCTTTAGTGCTTGCTAGAGATACCTCTATAGGAGGACAAAACCCCCCAAAAACCGTAGACTTACAATAGTAGCATTGATTAGTTGTCAATTAGTCTAAGCTTTTCCCTTGGGTTCGACCCGAGGTCACTCGGTTATAAATATTGTTTGATATTTGCGTGACTAGAATAGCACTTCATTTTGCTTTCCTAAAACGCCAACGTCAAGGCTGTTGAAGTGGTTTTTGAGGAGAATGCTGACGGGATGCATTAGAAAGGAAGCTAACAGGGGGATCTCTCTCTGTATGGTCTACATATTTGACATCTGGAGTTTTATCTGCGAAGCAAGCTACGATCCATGCTGTGAGTCAGCGCAACTGGTGGACCTCTATCAATGTTTCTAAGTTCAGCAACGGCTATGCCTTAACTCTAGAGGCGATTCGGGATGAGAAGAAGGTCAGCCTTAGGAAGGTGATCTTTGACCAGATAGCAGAGCACGCCATTTTCAAAGGGGCAAACTTAAATATTTATTTTCCCTCATTAATATATGCATTAGCTATCTGTCAGCGGCTAGAGTTAAAGAAAGATGGAGTAAAGCTTTCCAACAACCCTGAGGTCCTTGTGAGCGATCACAAGCTATTCCAGGGAAAGCATGTTCTGACATTCCCCTACCCACCGGTGAATGTCAGACTCCAGTGTCTGTTGAGTAGTTATTGAGGAGACCAGCTCAATATTTTCCATTTTTGGAACGAGCATGGTGGGAAGGATGATAGATCTCCTGGAGGCAGAAAGAGAGAGAGAACCAAAACAGCCGCATCAGGAAGATTGTCCAGATGCTTATCGACCTCCGCTATCATCATCAGCTCGCCCCAGAAGACAATGAAGCTGGTACTGTCTGAACCCCACATCCTATGGAGAACTTTTTTTTTTTTTTTTTTCAATTGTTGAACTTTTTGCCTGTCATTTTGCACTCATATCCCCTTACCAAGTCTGTGGCAACATGGGGGGGGGGGGAAATATTCGAGGGAGTAGTTTTTTTTCTGGATCTAACTTGAACAACTACGGCAGCATAGGTATTGATGTAGTTTGCGAAAAACTACCAAGGGGGAGATTGTTAGTCCCATGATTATGTATGACATATTTTTGTGCAAAGAGCTGTGTAAGTAAGGTAGAAATATACGTAGAGTAGTTAGAAGTTAAAACTACAACACTGAAGTCAGGAGATGCAATGCAAGGTGTTAGCAAGTGCTGGAGTACGCGCTGGCTGTAAACCAGGAGTGTATATTTTCAAGAATCAGCATATACCGAGAATCAAAGGGCGCGGAGCACATTTCCGAGATTATTGGAGTCTTAGCTGGATAAAGATCAAGAATATCTTCAACTATATTTTGGGAATTAAACAAAGCCACTAAGAAAGATCATTTCCCAATTCCTTTTATTGATCAAATGTTAGAAAGATTAGAGGGACATGAATACTTTTGCTTTCTAGATGGTTATAGTTGTTTTTTTCCAAATTCTCATCCACCCTGATGACCAAGAAAAGACTACATTTACTTGCCCCTATGGCACTTTTGCATATAGGAGAATGCCTTTTGGTCTTTCAAAGATGCATGATGTCCATATTTTCCGTGTTTCTTGAGAATTCCATGGAAGTGTTTATGGATGATTTTTCGGTGCATGGATATTCTTTTGATGATTGTCTTACAAATCTTTCACGTGTTTTGGCTAGGTGTATTGAGATGAATTTAGTCCTTAATTGGGAGAAATGCCATTTCATGGTGAAAGAAGGCATAGTTTTGGGACATCCTGTGTTGAAAAGAGGGATCGAGGTCGATAGAGCAAAGATCGACGTGATTGAAAAGTTGCCACCTCCAAGGGATGTTAAAGAAATTAGAAGTTTTCTCGGACACGCGGGATTTTATCGGAGGTTCATCAAGGACTTCTCAAAGATCGCGAAGCCCCTCACAAATCTTCTATGCAATGAGGTGGAATTTATTTTGATGAGCCTTGTCTTGAGGCATTCAAGGTATTGAAGAAAGCTTTGGTGACCGCGCCTATTATTCAACCATCGAATTGGGAGTTACCGTTCGAAATGATGTGCGAGGCAAGTGATAGCGCCATTGGGGCAGTCTTGGGTCAAAGAATCGATAAACTACTCCACGTAATCTATTATGTTAGTAAGGCCCTTGACATTACCCAAGGAAACTACTCAACAACAGAGAAGGAAATGCTAGCTTTTGTCTACGCCCGATCGTGCAAGTCGACTTGAACAGGTTGTTCCGTAGCCACTCAGATTGCTCAAGAGCGCGAGGAGTTAGGAAGGTACGCCTCAACATCAAAATAGGTCCAACATCGCCGGTTACCTCCTCAATCTCTTACGTACCATCACCATAATCATCAAAAACTGAGGGGCCATCTAGGGCTGCAATAGCAGCATCACTCGCATCATTGGTGAAAAGGCCGCGCGAGCCTGAGGATGCCTTGCGACACTCTGAAGCTCAATAACTGGGTTCGCCACAACTAAAACACCAAAAGCCTCCACTGCCACGTCCTTGGGCAGCCACCACTTGACTGTGAGCTGGTGGGGACAACTTAGAAGGACGAGGAATCCAGGGGGAACCCCTGGAACTAGGGGTTGCCGAGACCCCATGGCCAAACGCCTCAGCAGCTGCTTCTTTTCTTGGGACGCACGTAGGTGAGCCTCGGATGCCGACATCGGGTCAAACATATTCAACACATCCTGCAACTGAAGGCGAAGGCCACCAATATACCGTGAAACCAACTAGATGGGGGGAGTCATTGATATCAATCCGAGACATCATCTGGTAAAATTTCGTGGTGTACTCTTCCACCGAACGAGAACCCTGCCGCAAAATCTGGAAACGCTGGTACAGCTCCCTCTCAAAGTTAAAAGGAAGAAACACAGCTCTAAGGTGTTCTTGAACTTATCCCACCCGGAGATCTTGTCCTTCCCAGCCCGAGCACGAGTCTTCTTCAGCTGCTGCCACCACGTCTGGGCGCAACCCGCAATCGGATAGAAACCAGTGAAACACGACGGTCCTCCGAAACTTCACTGAAGTCTAAAATCTCCTCAACCTGAGCAAGCCAATCGATGAACTCCTCCGCTTTAAGGCTGCCATCAAACTCTGGAATGTCAACCTTAAAACCGGACTCCAAATTACGATCCTGACAAACAACTCCGAACGGGTTGGCCTCCTCACCAGTACCAGCCGCAACATTGGGACATCGAGCAAGGAGGTCGTCCATTCGATGAGTCACAAAATTCAACTGCCAACGCAACTCAGCGTTATCTCGCACCAAATCGTCATTGACTGCGTTGATCCTCCGATTCTCTTCTACAAGGGCTGCTTCTTCAAGGACTGGACGCCTTTTTTTAGAAGCCATCTGCGCAGGAACGACTAGAAACTGATACCACATTGATGCAGCTCATGTGGGCAAAAGGATGCAGACACTTGAATTCGAACCCTAGGCACGAGTCACAAGTTGTATAGAAAGAACTCTATAATTTTATTAATTCTAAAACTGTCTTTTCTTACTACCATGGCTCTGTTTATATAGTAAACAGAGCCCACTAATTAGGAAACATAAAATCTAACCAACCAAATCTAATTTTCAAAATAAGGACATCTATCTAAAAACATTAAATATTAAAAAAAAATAGTAAAACACTACAGATGGGCCCAGAAGCCCACAGCTCATGAGCAAAGCTGATGATTTTGGACCGCATCGTCGTTCTCTTCAAAATGAGGTATTACATGACCCATTCGGACTCTGCGGCGCCCTCTCTCGCTAACGTGCACCGCCTGCTAACGCGCACCTTAGGATGATCCCGCTTCTCCGTATACTGTAGCGCAAGTCACTCCGCATCAGCAGAGGATGTCAGATTGGTAAGCAGACCAGAGCCAGTCACCCAGGAACCACCTAGATAAACACAAATTGAATTTGTGAGCTACTTCATGTGGACCTTGTTGGACCATTTCAAGTAGAGGGGATTGGTGGAAAGAGGTATGCCCTGGTAAGTGTTGATGATTTTTCCAGATATGTTTGGGTTGAATTCCTTAGAGAAAAATCAGAGACTGCTGAGCATCTTGATTTTGGCGTGAGAAAGATCTATCCCTTGTGTTCATCAGAAGCGATCATGGCAGAGAATTTCAGAATCAATCATTTGAGGAGTTCTGCAAGAAGGAAGGCATTACTCATCAGTTCTCCTCACCACTGCCACCGCAACAGAATGGAGTTGTTGAGCGGAAGAATAGATCAATTGTGGAAATGGGAAGGACGATGCTATGGGCCAAAGATGTAGCATTACACTCCTGGCTAGAGGCTCTTAACACGGCTTTCTCACATACTTAACCGTAAACTGCGGGGGAGTACTACAAAACGTGCTACGAGATCTGGAACGGTAAGAAGGCTACTGTGAAATATTTTCATATATTTGGTTCCACATGCTATATATTAGATGACAGAGAGTATAAGCAGAAGATGGATGCTCGAAGTGACGAAGGAATTTTCCTAGGATACTCCCGTAACAGTCGTGCCTACAAAGTCTATAATAGAAGGACAAAAACTATTATGGAGTCATCAAATGTTGTAATTGATGATAGACAGCCTAACACCACTGACGATGCAGACGGTTGGATTCCCCAGACAGTTGATAAAGATACAGTAAGTAATGGAGAGGTCCCAGTAGAAGAAGCTGTAACAAAGATGGATTCACAGACACCAGTTGTTGAGGATAGTGCTGATGTAGAAGAAGAGATAGAGATGATTCCTTCACGTCACGTTCAGAAACATCATCCTTTGACCAATGTGATTGGTAGTCCTAGGGAGCGTATTGTCACTCGAGGAATTAAGAAAAATTACAGAGAGATGGTGCAATTCGCTTGCTTTGTATCTACCATCGAGCCCAAACGAGTACAGGATGCCATAGCAAATAAATACTGGGTTGTGGCTATGCAGAAGGAACTTGGAGAGTTTGTCAGAAATGATGTCTGGAACTAGTTCCATGACCTTCTGATGTGAACGTGATTAGCACAAAGTGGGTGTTCAAAACTAAGACTGATGAGAAAGGGAACATCACTAGAAACAAAGCGAGATTGGTGGCACAAGGTTACTCACAGATTGATGCGGTTGACTTCGAGGAAACCTTCGTACCTGTGAGCTGTTCGAATACTAATGGCCTTAGCATGTTTCTTTTATTTCACAATACATCAGATGGATGTGAAGTGCGCCTTTCTAAACGGAGTGTTACAGGAAGAAGTGTATGCAGCACAACCTAAAGGTTTTGTTGACACACACAACCCAGACTATGTGTACCGATTGAAGAAGGCATTGTATGAGCATTTGACACAATTTCTACTCCAACAAGGATATGAACGAGGGGGAGTTGACACAACGTTGTTCATCAAACAGACGAGATCTGATTTTATAGTGGCTCAAATATATGTCGATGACATAGTGTTTGGTTCCACATCTACCAAGTTGGTGAAGCTGTTCGTGGAGCAGATGCAGGCGAGTTCCAGATGAGCCTAGTTGAAGAACTAACCTATTTTTTGGGTTTTCAGGTATATCAAAAGAAAGATGGCACAGTCATCACACAAAGTAAGTACGCAAGGAATCTGGTGAAAAAGTTCTATATGGAGAAGGCAAGCCACAAGCATACCCCTGCTGCCACAAATCAGTAGGTGACTAGAGATGATGCTAGAACAAATGATGACCAAAAGCTGTACAAAAGTATGATTGGGAGTCTACTCTAACTGACAGCTACCAGACCAGACATTGCCTATGATGTGGGAGTATGTGCCCGTTACCAAGCTAATCCTAAGGAAAGCCATGTATCTCAGGTGAAGAGGATTATACGATATGTTGCAGGTACTGCTGACCTTGGACTCTGGTACACTAAAGACACAACATCTAGCATTGTAGGATATAGCAATGCAGATTGGGCAGGCTATGTAGATGATAGGAAAAGCACTTATGGAGGATGCTTTTATGTTGGAAATAATCTTGTCTCTTGGTTCAGTAAAAAATAGAATAGCATCTCCCTATCAACAGCAGAAGCGGAATATATAGCAACTGAGAGTAGTGCGCAGCAGACGATGTGGATGAAACACATGCTAGAGGATTATGGTGTTGAACAAGATGTCATGACATTATACTACGATAAATGAGCGCCATTAGCATATCGGAGAATCCAGTTCAGCATATACGGACAAAGCATAAAGAGATCAGACACCACTATTCGTGAACTTATGGAGAAGGAGCTAATTCTGACACATGTTTGCACAGACAGCCAGAAAGCTGACATCTTTACAAAAGCGCTAAGCACACAACAATTTGAGACCTTGAGGTCTGAGCTGGGACTATGCGTGATCGAAACCTGATCACGGCATAACCTCTGGTAGCTCTTGAATAAGGAAGTACGCTAAAGTTTGGGCTACCAGAAATTCTAATACCTATCTTTCAGCTAAGGTTATAACATTGCCTGGTTACGTGTTATTTCAGATCTATGTCTAAATCCTGAAGGAATCATGGGTGGGCCGAATCTGAGCGAAAATATTTGAGGCGGGAAATAAGGGATATATAGGAGTTTTTTTTGGAAACTGCCTTAATTTTGGGAAACCCAATTTTTATCTCAAAGCAAGCCCTAGAAGTTGAAGTTTGAAATCCACTCATCCAACATTCGCCTCTTAGTCGATCAAATCTACTACGGGTTCCACAGAGCTTTACCCACTCATTCCCCTCACAGTGGTGCCGCCTCCAAATCCGACAAGATGGAGCGACACTTAAAGGTAAGTCGCAAAGCTCAGCCGTCAAAGACAATAGGAAGAAAGACAGCTTCCAAAAAGGCCATGCTTGCTGAGAAGTCTGGAGAAGGATCTGAGCCTCAAGTATCGGCTGAGAAAGAAGCACCAGCACCTAAGCCCAAAAGAACAGGCTCCAAGAAAGTTGTGGACGAAGGCAAAAAGAAGAGAAAAAGGGAGACAAAGGGAGAGAAGAAAAAGGCTGAACATGATGCTGAGACCCAGAGAAAATTGAAGAAGAAAAGAGGATAGAAACCGAGTTGATAGCAAAAGAGAAGGCTGACAAATTAGCTGCGGAGATGGCCAGAGCTGAGGCGGAGAAAAAGTCCTGTGAAGAAAGGATTCAAGCTGCCAGGGAGAGGGCAGAACAACTAAGGCATGAAGCTCCTAAACTTGAACTACTGATTAAGGGGTCAGAAAGTGTTGATACAGTTCCTGAACTAGCTATCGAGGACGCTGTTACTGCACCATCCGTTGAGGAAATATCCACTTTTGCTAATATTGAGAAAATTATTGAAGGCGTTGTTGATCCCGTTGTTGAGGAAATCACTGTAACCGTTGTTAGATCGTCTGTGAACAAAGAAGCCACGGAGGGTGGTGTTGAGGAGACTGTCGAGGCAGCTACTGATGAAGTGTCTTAAGATAGCTCTGTAGGGGGAGCAGGTCCCATTGAAACTTTTCTTGCCAATCTTGAATCAGAGTCCAAGGAGGAGGGCGAGAAGAGCTCTGCTGAGGCTGATGCCATGGCACAGTCTTGTGATGAGGAAGGTTCCAAAGGAAGAGATCCATCCAAAGAAGTCGAAGTAGAGGAGATAGAGACATCTGAAGACAGCCTAGTCCCACCAGAAGAAGAAGCACCAGTTGCAGAAGTCGAGCAGCCTGTCCCTATAAAGGAAACTGTACCAGTCGACCAGCCTAGGCTCAGCAGGCACAAAAGAAAAGGAAAGATCCTTGCTGATGGCCCACCGAGTAAAAGATCAAAATCAATAAAACCGATTGGAGTAATCAGAAACCAGGTGTGGTTTGTGGATAAACCAAGAGCTGACCGTTGGAAAAATGTACAGAAAAGGTGTCTGGTCTCGGAAAGGGTACTCAATGAGGATAGATTCTATTCCAAGTACATGGTGGAGCTATTTAAAAGAACAGGTTTGTATCATTCCCTGAAAAAGCCAAAAAGATTTGATGAATCAGTGGTGAGAGAGGTGATAGACAATTTGAGTGAAGAATTTGGTAATGAGACGAGCTCTGAGTATGGGTTGATATGGGTCAGGAGGAGCCTGATCAAAATCACGCCGGGGATTATTAACAAATTCTATGACATTGATGTTGATGAAGCTATTAAAGTAAAATTTGAGGAGTCTACTAATTGGGATGCTGTATCTAGGAAGCTGACTAGGGGATCGTTGTTTGGATGGTCCGCAGATCTGACCTCTGGGGTATTGTCTGCAAACATGTCATAATTCATGCTGTAAGTCAGCACAATTGGTGGACGTCCATAAATGTTACCAAAATCAGCAAAGGTTACGCCCTACTGCTAGAGGCTATTGGGGATGAAAAGAAGGTCAGCTTAGGGAAAGTGATCTTCAACCAGATAGTGGAGCATGCAATTTTCAAAGAAACCCTCATTAATCTATGAACTTGCTATTGATCAATGTCCAGAATTAATGAAAGGCGGACCCAAGCTTTCCAGCAGTCCAGAAGCACTAGTAAGCGACCACAAGCTTTTTATAGGAAAGCATGTTCTGGATTATCCTTTGCCAACCGGTGAACATCCGACTCCAGTGCCTGTTAGAGCTCCTGCTGAGGAGGGCAGCTCATCATTTGCTACTATTAAGAAAAGCATGGTTGGACAAATGATTGATCTTCTGGAAGCGAAGAGAATGGCGCTGACTGAGTCTATGGAAAGCCAGAATCGCCGCATACTAAAAATTGTCCAAATGCTCATTAACCTCCGTTATCATCATCAGCTGGCTCCGGAAGAAGATGACGCTGGTAACATCTAAAATCTCATCCTTTGAAGAACCTTGTTGAACTTTTTTTGCTTTCTATTAAACATTTGCATCCCCTTGCCCAAATTATGGCAATTTAGGGGGAGAATATTTTGGGATTATGGGGGAGTAGTAGTTTCATTTTCTTTGCATCTTAACTTTGAACAACTATGATAGCATAGAAGTGATGTATCTTGCCAAGAACTACCAAGAGGGAGATTGTTAGTCCCATATTATTATGGCATGCTTTTGTGCAAAGAATTGTTCAAGTAAGCTAGAAAGTATGTGTAGAATAGCCAAAGAAGAACAAGTACATCACTAAAGTCAGGCATTGCAAAACAAGATGTTGTAGCAAATGCTGAAGTCGAGCTGGCTGTCGTTCAGAGGAGGATATCGGTAGGTTCCAAAAATCTTCTACAGATCTCGAAGATCAAGGAATCTGGAATCTCCGGAGTATCCGTTACACCGAATATCTTCGATGACATCCCTGATTCACAATCACCTGGCATGGCAACAAAATAAGATCATCCATATATTCTAATTAAATATTTGGATAAGATCTTTTAGAAGATCGCCGAGAGCTTTAAAAGATGTAGATTGGAGTCAAAGAGCAACTCTCTGGCGTTATTGCAATATACCAGAGAGGACGAGTCAAGTGATTGAGTGCATTCGACGGAGATGGGAACTAAGTTAGCACTCAAGCACGAGGACCAGAAGTATTTGCTGGAGCAACACGTTTAACAAATCCTGCTGCAAAACAAGACCTGTCCAGACATCCGGGAGGACGTTGAGTGGACAAGCAGCTGTTCGGGAGAACGAAGCTGCAGTGACAAGCCATAGGGAGGGATCCCTACACTGAGGGGAGCTCAGTGCTCATCCAGACGAGTCAGTGGTAGAAGGACTTAAAGAGGGAGTCTTGTAAGTTTGTACTTCTTGTTCCGATCGTAAAATAGTGGATTGCTGCTTGTCGGAATTAGGAGAACCCCCCCCACAGTAGGGACACATTATCCTGAAGTTGGTTACCAAATCCCTGCGTCTTGTCTTTACTATTACAGTATTCACTTTCCACTCGAAACAAATCGTACTATTCCTAATGCGTTTCCTCAATAGTAGTCACAATAATAGCTAGGACAAGTTCTGTGAGCAGCACCAGAACTACACATTTGTCAAGGTAAGTTCCCCCTCGAAAGCTTTTGTATAAACGCAAAAAAAGAAACCCACTTAATTCTTGACTTTATGCCTTTTCTGCAAGTTCTTTCGCATGTGTTTGAGTAAGGCATTTGCATTGCGCTTTTAGGAAACATCTAAGGTATGACCCTCGTAATTTATTACTTAAGCATCAAGATTTGTAGGAGTGAATTTTAAACATTTTAATGTCGAAACTCCACTTCTCTTACGAATCATGAAGTATAGTCTAAAACAACGAGTTTGCTGTCATGAGCTTATGGACTTGCCCTTAGCAAGCATATGTGATTTACTCGACAAAAGTTTTGTGTAAGCGACGTTTTTCTTCATACTACCTGCATAGGAAATTGAGCGGTAATTTGAATTTGGCGAAGGTAAGTTTTGATATCAATTCTATGAATATTTGTTGTCACAATGAATTGAATGATTTTTAGAGTTTGCGCGAAGTGAATGATTAGCACAACTCTGTTATTATGTTGGTTGATAAAGAACTACTTGCTTAGCAAACTATATTTGGATTTTGAACTCTTATGGATGATTGCAAGTAGGATTTGTGAGTATTCCTATTCTGAAAACTCTCACGAGATTATAACTCATCCACTAGGGTAGCCTAGGGGTTTAAAGTCTTGATGCATACGCTAAATGCATTCGTGATTCCTACGATAGTGAGTTAAAAGTGTGGGGTGTTTTGATGTGCGGACAAATAACCTTATATTTGTCCGTATTTTCCCTTTACTTCTTGTTTGTTTCGTTATTTTATAAAGTCGTCTGATGGTTTCTTTGTCAATTTCAGGTTGAAAAGATGTATTACATGATATGAAATGGCCCAAAGAAAGTCCAGATGAATTCCGGTCGATTGAGAGCAAAAACGAGCAAAATTAAGCAAAAGGAAGACTTGATTCTCCCAAGGCAGGTTTGATTCAACCACGGGGGTGCACAAATCACATGTTACTCGACCAACCTTGGTCTAATCAACCTCCCTGTTGCCCTGATCAGAAATGACTCGAGGAGAATTCGCTCATAGACCAAATATGGGCAGATTGACCTGTTCCTCGTCGAAGGCTTGCCGAGCGCATGATTCTTATCTGATTGAGGCGTGAATGTCCAAGTTACAAAGAGTGAATGTCCGAGGGATATGGACACAGACAGAGTGAATGTTCAAGTTACCAGAAGAAGAACAATAAGTCTCTCACAGCAAACTGGAGTGATGATAGTGAAGAGCAGACTGATCACAAAGGAAATCTAGCCATGACTACTGTATTTCTTAATGTTTCTTCAGATCAAATAAAGACAGAGTTTGATTATGGTATTGTTGAATCTGACACCGATTATGATGAGGAATATTTAGTAGAAACTGTGGCTGACCACTTTAAACTGATACAACAAAAATGTTAGGAAGTCATTGAAGCCAACAGTGAACTAGTGTCAAAGGTTTCGGAACTGGAAGATGAAAGAGAGAACCTTCAAAGCATCATTACCTCTCTGGCCAAGAAACGATCAGATGATGCTGAGATAGTTGGTAAGGTATGTGAATAGAAAATCACACTTGAACCAAACAGGGGAGAATCATCCATACTGGATAAGATTCTAGCTTACCAAAGGTATGGAGGTGGGACTGAAGGTCTCGGATACACTGGTGATGAAGGAACATGTATAACTACATTTGTCAAAGCGACAATGATTGATCAAAGTTCAAGTATTCAGAAGGGTTCAGTCACAGTTGATCCATAGAGAGTATCAGAAAAGAAATACAAGAGAGTGCTGAAGCATTCTCTAGATCAGTCACATGCTCAGAAACACATGTCAAAACAGAAGAGATGCTACGCTTGTGATCAAACTGGACATCTTCAGAGAAAGTGTCCAACTTTGACAGTGTACAGGGAGACTCAAAGAAGATCAAATGAATTACGTGTCAGAATAAGGAATCCTCCGACCACGTATGAATGCTATGGTACACAGATGCAGGTAAACCGAGGTTATCGTTTTACTGTGCAGGTAACTTGCAGAGGTACTGAAAAAGCATTCACTCAAGGAGACATAGAGAGAAACGGAGCAAAGGTCACACTTCAACAGTGTAAAAATCAAAAGTAAACTTGAGAAGAACAAATGTCAAATGCGCTGGGTGGAGGTGAAAAGGAACAAGTGCCAAAAGCGCTGGGTTGAGAAACAACCAGCTTATATCCCCACTGAAGTAGGAACTGAGGAACAGAAGCTTATAGCAAAATTTATTTTGTTTCCAGAGTGTCAATTGCTGAAGCACTCTCTGGTGACTCGGTGCTGTTACTTTCTGAACATTGTCTCCAAAAAAGAATGGCCACTCAGGAGACGACACGTATACGGCTGTTTAAAAATAAAGTAAAAAGAATGAGAGAGGAAAAACCCAGAAGTATTCGTATGCAACTATGGCTTCCTATTTCTCCGGCGATTTCAATCATCCGACACCCTTGCTCATGATCGTCGATAAAAATGGTGAAGACGAGAGGGGCTATGGTATACAAGGGACACAAGTGTAAAACTTGTGGGATACTGCGACGCTGACTGGTCAGGATGTGCAGAAGATAGGAAGAGTACCTCTAGTGGATGTTTCTTTCTTGGTAACAATATGGTATCCTAGTTCAGCAAGAAGCAGAACAGTATTTCTCTATCTACTGCTGAAGCTGAGTATATTGCTACTGAAAGCTGTTGTGCATAGTTGATATGGATGAAACAAATGCTGAGTGAATGTGGGATTCAACAGGACACCATGACTATTTAATGTAACAACATGAGTGCTATTAGCATTAGCAAGAATCTGGTGCAACACTCTCGTACTAAACACATTTACATCAGAGACCTGGTAGAGATTCAGACAGTTGTCCTCAAGCATATAGCTACTGAGAAGGAGCTAGCTGATATTTTCACAAAGCCCTTAGACGGAGCTAGGTTCGAGGAACTCTGAGCAGCCTTGGGATTGTGTGTAGTTCTTGAATGAGCTTACCGGAGCCCCTATCATTTGTGTCAAAAAGGGGGAGAGGAATGTAATAGGTAGAACATTTATCTAGAATAGGTAGAATTGTGTCAGAATCATTTATAGCTATAGTTGTGTTTTTGGTTTTGTCAAAATGCCAAGGGGAAGATTGTTGAGGATATGACATCCTTGACAAAACTGCTCAAAAGACTCCTGAAGCACTCCCTGGAGTTCCGTGGCTGGAACATAATCTGAAGACTAACAATACAACAACAACAACAAAGAAACAGAGATTGCTAAAGCACTCCGTGAAGATCTGAAAATGAGTCACTACTTGAAGACTGAGCGAGAGACAGCTTTGAAGAGACAGAGTGTGCTTCAAAACTCCGTGATAATCTAGAGCCAGAGCAGAATCCTGGCGTTGCACGGTAAGGCTCCGATTTGGTACGGCTGGCATCGAGGAAGCTCAGAGAGGTATGCAGACATCATCAAGAGCTCAGCAAATGCCAGCACATGGACTAAAAAGATAAATCCAAGAGTTCAATTTTGGCAACGGAATCTTCAACAAACTTCCTAGAATCTAAGAGAAGATTCTGATAATGATCTTTGGCGTTTTTGGTGTTCTAGAGAGCTTTAAAAGGAAGGCGGGGCAGCAACACAGTAAGCTGGAGCGCTCGTTGAAAGGACAATCATAGCTCAGTGATCAGCCGCGGACAGGTATTGTCGCGGGCTGCGGAGCAGTGATCAAGGCTACCTAATAGTGACTGAGTGAGTCATTGATTGAGGGTGAGCGGAGGCTGAGTTTGAAGAGCTAAGAGTGTCCGACTACTTGGTGGGAGAGCTTGGAGTGTCGTTGACTGAAGAGACAACAACTTTGGTGAAGAGTGTGCTGAGCTATGTATTGTAATAAAATAGGCTAAGTTTGAGAGTCAGAGCTGTAGCTATTTATTATCGAGAGTGTGTAGGCTGCACGAAGAGAATCTGTGAGTTCATATTGCTAGCTAGTCTAGGAGATTAGACTGAATGTTAGCTATCGACTAGGTGAGAAGTAGAGGTGTGATTCCTTGCACTTCAAACTGAGATAGTGGAGTCTTGAGGATCGGAGCATCCTCCCCAGACGTAGGCAAGTTGTCGAATTGGGTGAACAAATACTGTCTTTCTTATTATGTCAGTAGAGTAATTCCGTAGAAAGATACAAAGAGTGCTTAAGCAGAAGCTATAACTCTG
Organism: Umbilicus rupestris; assembly: GCA_963678935.1. Classification (NCBI taxonomy): domain Eukaryota; kingdom Viridiplantae; phylum Streptophyta; class Magnoliopsida; order Saxifragales; family Crassulaceae; genus Umbilicus; species Umbilicus rupestris. The sequence goes on from OY787616.1 coordinate 7,492,699, forward strand.
AGTCAGCAATGCAGCAGAATTTCAAAACTCATCTATTCTTTAACCTCTACCATTGTCGCCTCCCTTGAATTCCATCCTTTGACGAGCTGCCTTTGTCTTTGGTTGAACACTCGTTCCGGCTCGTCATAGAATGGTGGTATAACGGGTGGTGGTATATCATTGTTCATATGATCATGGTTCTTGCGGCCATGGCCATTGATGCTACCTGCATTAGGCATATCAAAAAGCGTAGTAAAATACAAAAAATGAAAATAAAATAGTAAACGACCTCTGATGGGCAAACAATCCTCTATTGTGACCGTAGGTGAGTTCCGCTTTGAAAAACACCTTTTAATAGCTAATCGGACACCGGTAGCACGAATAGCACTACCTGCGCCGCCAAACAAGAAAACAACAAAGAAGCAAGAAAAGAGCTAATAAAATAGGTTAGAACTCTACACTAAGTGTTGCTCTCCCCGGTAACGGCACCAAAATTTGATGACACGTCATTGTCTGCGCCAAATTTGAATTTATTTACCTATTATAATGCAAGCGGTAAGTAGGGTCAAACCCAAAGAGAGCAATTAGTTCTAGAGTTCTACTAATAATTAACGGGGGTTTTTCTCATAAAGACTGTTGTTTCTCAATTCAAAAAAGAATCAGTTCGGGGATATGCATTGCAACTAGTAAAAACTACTATTCTAGTCTAACAATCCTGCTAAGGTAATGTCGACTCCAATGTTCTACCTACTCTTAAATTTTACCTGTTTAGTCCCATCACACAGCTGACGAATGCTTATGAGATTTGCCTTTAGCCCTTCCACTAGAAGAACATTGCTCAGGTTCGGCATCCCTTCAACTGCCAAAGTTCCCCTTCCCAGAACTCTTCCTTTTAGGCCGTTACCAAACTTCACACGTTGTTCCAAACAGGGTGTCATGTTTTTCAAGAAGGATCTTTCTCCTGTCATATGTCCTGAACAACCACTGTCAAAGTACCAGCTTATCTTGTCCGAGGTGCTAGCTGTGCTGACAAGAGCGAGGAGCTGAGTCTGCGCATGATTCTGCCTGACAGGTTCCCTGGCTGAAGCTATTCCAGCATGAGCTGAGGAACAGTTTCTTTTTATGTGACCTTTGCGACCGCAGCTGTAACATTTTTTATACTTTGAAGCTCTCTTGTAACGGTGATACAGAGGTTGCTGTAGCAAGTCCTGGTTCAATCTTCCTTGTGTTTTTCTGCCTCTTATGACAGACCTGTATCTGGCCAAGTTGCATTCATCTTCACTCAGCTCTTTCTCGTCTTCACTTCCACTGGCAGAGAGAGCCCTCTTTTTCATCGGTTTGCTGGTGCAGTTGATTTGTCGATGACCGTAGCCTGCACAGTTCCAGCATTGGACTCCCTACTTCATTTCTTTCTTTTCGTCTTCATTCTGAGCCGGTTCCTTCCCTTTTCTGTTATTTTCACGGCCCCTTCTGAATTGTTTTCGCGAAGAAGAGCTTTTCCTAGTTCTGGATTCCATGTTCTTCAGAAGCTTTCCAAGATTCTTAACAAGCATACTCAGCTGATCTTCTGGAACTGGCTTCTTGGATTCTGCTTCAGCTTTTAGTCCAACATCCTTGTCCATAGCAGTGATGTTTTCTTTAACCAGCTTCATCTCAAATTTTTTGAGAGACCCCATCAATTCTTCAAGCCTCATAAATCTGACATTTTGAGCTTCTTCAATGGCCGTCACTTTCATGTCAAATCTTGTGCGCAGCGATCTAAGAACCTTTCTGATCAGCTTTTCTTCTGGGATGGGTTCACCAAGAGCATGGGCTTCATTCGCAAGATCACAGAGTTTAGCATTAAACTCAGTCACAGTCTCCTCTTCCAGCATTCTCAGATTCTCAAACTATGTAGCAATGATCTGGAGTCTTGACAGCTTCACTCTATCAGTTCCTTCATGTGCAGTTTGCAGAATTTCCCACGCTTGTTTGGCCATATCACAATTCGATATCAATTGCATTCAGGGCCTTTGAATTACCAGTTGCTGCAGCTCCCTCTTCAGCAGTCCATTGTTCTCAGGCTTTATCCGTGTGACTCCCTGTTCATCCATGGTAATTGGGGGAGACCACTGGACCATTATTGCTCTCCAGGTCTTCTCATCAATGGCCTTGAGAAAGGCTTTCATCCTAGCCTTCCAATATCCATAGTTGCTTTCTTCCAACAATGGAGGTCTGCTTGTGCTCTGTCCTTCCTTCATTGTCGTGGCTACTTCAGAGACACTGTAGGATCTTTTACTCTGTGTGTCGAGCTCCCGCTCTGATACCAATATAAATTTCACAGCGTCTCAATTCGGCAGAGTTGTGAACAAGCAGTTGCTGCAGCACACTCTTGTTCACTCAGGAATTGTCTCACCAAACAATGAACAAGACAGAAGTTTGTTCACCCAGTTCGGCCAACTGCCTACGTCTGGGGAGGACTATTCTCCAGTCCTCAATCCACTAACCACGAAGGTCTCCAAGTACACTCGGTTACAACTCCACGCAACCTATGCTACTCAACCTTTGTGTGGATCACTTGACACAATCAGAACAAGCTCTGACTTGTGTCTGCACACCCTCTACAAATGCCAATCTAGAATAGCTACAGACTTCTCAAGACTCAGTCTATTCTAAACTACACTCAACTCAGCAGGGTTGCTGTAGCAACTGCTGTAACACACAGCTGAAGCACAATTTGTCCGCATCGCTCCAAAGCCTTCTGCTGAGCCGTTCGAACGATTCCACGAGCGCTGCACACTCTGGAATACTCCCCCTCACTCAGTGACCACCTGCCACTAGTGAGAATCACCGCTTAGACACTTGACCGAGCCACACACCCGTCTGTTCTTCCGCGGCTGCCCTTGATCAACCAACAAGCAACAAGCTCTGAATTGGCTTCCAGATCAAGCTCGAATCAGACTCTGCAAGTCCTGATTCCCTTCTGCTTCTATCACCACAGCTCTGCGCTCAAGCTCTGCTCTCGGGTGATGATCGAAGAAATCGTCCGTCACACACCAAAATTGCTCTCTGAATTCTGTGTATGCACTCGTGTATACCTCAGCTTCGATCAACCATTCTGCTCTAAACCCCTTCTTCTTAAATAGCAGCACTAGCTTTAAGCAATGTCCAGGTTTAGGCAATGTCCCAAAAAGAACAATTATCTCCTAAAATCTAGGAAATTAGATTTGATATTTATCTACAATGCAAACTCCTTCTCTGACTAGTAAACCTCACTGGAATATACTCCACAGCTTTTTAGAAATTCTTCAGATGCTCTCCGTAGAGTCTCCAGCCCTTCTAGACACACTCAAATTGCTGCTGCTTCTCGGACAGATGATACACCCAGTTGAACAAGCTCCTGCTATAGCATCCCCTACTACAGCTGCTGCTAGTTCACTTCTACTGGACTACTTGTTACTTGTGTTGTAGCAACTCCTTATTCACTTGTGCTGGTTTTGTCAAACACTGCCATACTACATTATCAGTATCGATAACTTTGACAAAGTTAGTAACTCCAGATCCACCTTCTCCTGTGTATCCAAGACCGGCTTTGCCACCCTCATACCTTTGGTAGGACAAGATCTCATCCAAGATTATTGATGATGTAGTATGGCAGTGTTTGACAAAACCAGCACAAGTGAACAAGGAGCTGCTACAGCACAAGTGATCAAGCAGCAGCTGTACCAGGGGATGCTATAGCAGGAGCTTGTTCAAGTAGCTGCATCATCTGACCGAGTAGCAGCAGCGACCTGGGCTTGTCTAGAAGGGCTGGGATCGCTACGGAGATCATCAGAAGAATTTCTAAAATGCTGTGGAGAATTTTCCAGTGAGGTTTCCTAGCTAGAGAAGGAGATTTGTATTGAAGATAAAGATCAAATCTAATCTCCTAGATTTTAGGAGATAATTGTTCTTTTTGGGACATTGCTTAAACCTGGTCTTGCTTAAAGCTGGTGCTGCTATTTAAGAGAAAGGGGTGATAATACAAGTGTGGCAGATTTGGCAAAACCAGCATATGTGAACAAGGGGCTGCTGCAGCTCAAACAATCAAGCAGACCAGCAGAAGTAAACCAGCAGCAGATGCAGCAGGGGATGCTGCAGCAGGTGCTGGTTCAAGTGCTGGTTCAACTTTCCGAGTAGCAGTTTTGTGCTGGGTGCATTTTGAAGGTATAACAGCTTTGTGAAAGTGCTTAGAAGAATTTCTAAAATACCGTTGAGCATATTCCAGCAAGGTTTGCTAGTCAGAGTGGGAGATTTGCATTGGAGATATTAATCAAATCTAATCTCCTAGATTTTAGGAGATAATTGATCTTGTGGGACTATGGCCTAAACCTGGAAATTGCTTAAAGTGGTGAGGGTATTTAAGCAGAAGGTTTGAGGGCTGTAGAGGGTGATCGAAGCTGAGTGATACACGAGAGTAGACACAGAATTCAGAGTGAGGATTTTTCTAGGTGTGCTATGAGAGTTGTTCTTCGATCAACACACACGGGCAGAGCGTTGAGCGCAGAGCTGTGGTGCGTATTGCAGAAGAGAATCAGGTCTTGCAGAGACTGATTCGTGCTTTGATCTGGAAGCCAATTTAGAGCTGTGGAGCTTGTTGGTTGATCAAAGGCAGCCGCAGGAGAACTGGCGGGTGGAAGGCTCGGTCGAGGTTCGTGCGGAAGAACACACTAGTGGCAGGTGGTCACTGAGTGAGGGGGAGTTACTCAGAGTGTGCAGCGCTCTTGGAGTGGTTCGATCGGCTCGGCAGGAGGCCTTGGAGCGACGCGGACAGAGTGCTTCAGCTGGTGTTACAGCTGTTGCTGCAGCAACCCTGCTGAGTAGTGTAGTATAGAATAGGCTGAGTTCTTTGAGAGAATTGTAGCTATTCTAGACTGACATATTGTAGAGGGTGTGCTGACACAAATCAGAGCTTGTTCTGATTGTGTTGAGTAGTCCACACGGGGTTAAAGTAGCATAGGTTGCGTGCGTTGTAACCGAGTGTGCTTTGAACCTTTGGTTGAGTGGATTTAGGACTGGAGAATAGTCCTCCCCAGACGTAGGCAGATTGGCCGAACTGGGTGAACAAATCTGTGTCTTATTCATTGTCTGCTGTGCCTGCATTTAGTGAACAAGAGTGTGCTGCAGCAACTGCTAGTTCACAAATCTGCATAAGTAGAGACACTTGAAATTTCAATTGGTATCAGAGCGGGAACTCGACACACAGAGTTAAAAAGATCCTACAGTGTCTCTGAAGAAGCCAAGACAATGAAGGAAGGACAGAGCACAAGTAGACCTCCACTTTTGGAAGAGAGCAATTATGGTTATTGGAAAGCTAGGATGAAGGCCTTTCTCAGGGCCATGGATCAGAAGACATGGAGAGCTGTCATGATTCAGTGGTCTCCCCCAATCACCATAGATGAGCAAGGAGTGACCAGAATAAAACCTGAAGAGCAGTGGACTGCTGAAGAAGGTGCTGCAGCAACTGGTAATTCAAAGGCTTTGAATGCAATTTTTGCTGCAGTTGATGCTAACAATTTCAGGTTGATATCAAACTGTGATTTGGCCAAGCAAGCATGGGAGATTCTGCAAACTGCCCATGAAGGAACTGATAGAGTGAAGCTATCAAGGCTCCAGATCATTGCCACACAATTTGAGAATCTGAGGATGCTGGATGAGGAAACAGTCACTGAGTTTAATGCTAAACTCTGTGATCTCGCAAATGAAGCTCATGCGCTTGGTGAGCCCATCCCTGAAGAAAAGCTTATCAGAAAGGTCCTCAGATCATTGCCCACAAAATTCGATATGAAAGTGACAGCTATTGAAGAAGCGCAAAATGTCAGATTCATGAGGCTGGAGGAGCTGATGGGATCTCTCAAACAATTTGAGATGAAACTTGTCAAAGAGGATACCACTTCCAAGGACAAGAATGTTGGATTGAAAGCTGAAGCAGAAACCAAGCAGATAGTGCAAGATGATCAGATGAGCATGCTTGTGAAGAACCTTGGGAAGATTCTGAAAAACATGGAATCCAGGACTGAAAGAAGCTCTTCTTCGCAAAGACAATTCAGAAGGGGGAGTGAAAGGAAAGGAAAGGAACCGGCTCAGAGAGAAGACGGAAAGAAAGGAATCCAATGCTGGAATTGTGCAGGCTACGGTCATCGACAAATCAACTGCACCAGCAAACGGATGAAAAAGAAAGCTCTTTCTGCCAGTGGAAGTGAAGATGAGAAAGACCTGAGTGAAGACGAATGCAACATGGCCAGATACAAGTCAGCAAGAAGAGGCACAAAAACACAGAAAAGGATGAACCAGGACTTGCTGCAGCAAGGTCTATTTCACCGTAACAAGAGAACTTTAAAGTTTAAAAAATGTTACAGCTGTGGCCGCAGAGGACATATTCAAAGAAGCTGTTTCTCAGCTCATGCCAGAATTGCCTCGCCCAGGGAATTTGTCAGGCAGAAACATGCGCAGACTCAGCTCCTCGCTCTTGTCAGCACTGCTAGCACCTCAGACAAGATAAGCTGGTACTTTGATAGTGGGTGTTCAGGGCATATGACAGGGGAAAGATCCTTTCTGAAAAACATTACTCCCTGTTTGGAACAACGTGTGAAGTTTGGTAATGGTCTGAAAGGAAGAGTTCTGGGAAGAGGAACTTTGGCTGTGGAAGGAATGCCAAATCTGAGCAATGTCCTTTTGGTGGAAGGGTTAAAAGCTAATCTCATCAGCATCAGCCAGCTGTGTGATGGGACTAAACAAGTCAAGTTTACGAAAGACTCATGCCAAGTCCTCGACAAATCTGGAAAGTGCATAATGGAAGGAGCTAGATCCAAGAGCAACTGTTACCTTCTCAATGTGAGTTCAAACTCAAGGATTCAGAAATGTATGTTGACAAAGGCCGAGGAAATGACTTTATGGCACAAAAGGATGGGACATGTTAACCTGAGAACTCTAAAGAGAATTGCCACAGAAGGGTTGGTCAGGGGAATTCCACTGCTGAAAGGAGAGACAGACTCCATTTGTGGAGATTGTCAGATTGGGAAACAGAAGAAGGCCTCGCATACACGAGTCAAAGACATTGGTACCACCAGGCCTCTACAGCTGATTCACATGGATCTGATGGGACCAATGGAAGTGGAGAGCCTAGGCAAGAAAAGGTATGTATTTGTCTGTGTTGATGACTATTCTAGATTCACTTGGATTGATTTTATCAGGGAAAAATCAGATACTGTGAGTGTCATTGTGTCACTGGTATCTCGGTTAGAGCAAGAGAAGAATCTCAGAATCAGCAGCATCCGCAGTGATCATGGCAGAGAGTTTGAGAACAAAGACATGGATGAATTCTGTCAGCAAAAGGGTATAACACATCAGTACTCTTCTCCCATTACCCCTCAACAAAATGGTGTTGTAGAACGGAAGAACCGAACAATTCAAGAAATGGCCAGGGTGATGATCCATGCTAAGAGAATTCCTCTGAAATTCTGGGCAGAGGCTATGAATACCGCTTGCTATATCATCAACAGAGTCACCTTGCGAAGGGGAACCAAGCAGACTTGCTATGAGCTCTGGAATCAGAAAAAGCCCACGGTTAAATACTTTCATATCTTTGGAAGTGATTGCTTCATTCTGAGAGACCGGGAGTATAGAAAGAAGCTCGATCCTAAGAGTGATCCGGGAGTGTTCTTGGGGTATTCAACAAATAGCAGGGCATATCGTGTTTTCAACCAGCGAACAAAGACTGTCATGGAGTCCATAAATGTTGTTGTCAATGATGCAGAAGAAGTATCTATCTCTGATTCTGACACTGATGAAGAAGACTTTGATCTTGAAGAAATGCCTGGTAGACAGACAAGGAGTGAACAAGCTGCGGTTCCAGAAGATGCTACAGCAAGTGCTGAAGCAGAAATTCCAGATGACCAATCAGGAAGCCTGTCTGATGATCTCCAAACTGTGGCTCCTGATCCATCTTCTAGGCAGCCCCCAAAGAAGATACAGAAGGATCATCCTTTGACAAATGTGATTGGAAATCCCTCAGACAGAAGAAGGACCAGAAGTCATGCCTATCTCAATACATGTTTCATGTCCAGCATTGAACCAAAGAATTTCAAGGAGGCCATGAGTGATGAATTCTGGATCATGGCTATGCAGGAGGAATTGGCAGAGTTCGAAAGACACGATGTTTGGGATCTGGTAGACAGACCAAATGGGGTTAACATTATAAGCACTAAATGGGTGTTCAAAAACAAAACAGATGAAAAGGGCAACATTACACGAAATAAAGCCAGACTGGTGGCCCAGGGATATTCTCAGATTGAGGGTCTAGACTTTGATGAAACATTTGCTCCAGTAGCTCGCCTGGAGGCTATCAGACTGCTGCTTGCAATGTCTTGCTGCCTGGGATTCAAATTATATCAAATGGATGTTAAAAGTGCATTCTTGAATGGAGACCTCTCTGAAGAAGTTTATGTCGCTCAACCAAAAGGTTTTGAAGATCCTCATCATCCAGAGCAGGTGTATAAACTGAAGAAAGCCTTATATGGACTTAAACAGGCTCCTCGGGCATGGTATGAGCGGTTGACAGTTTTCCTGGAAGATCATGGCTACAACCGAGGGGGAGCTGACAAAACCTTGTTTGTCAAACGAACTCAGTCTGATGTGATCATTGCTCAAATATATGTGGATGATATTGTCTTTGGATCAAAGTCCCAGCACCTGGTGAAGCAGTTTGTGAATCACATGCAACAAGAATTTCAAATGAGCATGGTAGGAGAACTTTCATACTTTCTTGGTTTGGAGATTACTCAGAAAAGGGATGGGATCTTTATTGCTCAAAGTAAATACAGCAAGTCTCTTGTGAAGAAATTCCAGCTAGATTCAGCAAGTCACAAGCGTACTCCTGCTGCTACTCATGTGAAAGCCATTAAAGATGAGCAAGGTTTGGAAGTAAGTCAGACTGTCTACAGAAGCATGATTGGGAGCCTTCTTTACCTGACTGCCAGCCGTCCTGACATTTCCTATGCAGTAGGAGTCTGTGCCAGATTCCAAGCCAGCCCAAGAGACAGCCATATGCAGTTGGTCAAGCGCATTATTCGGTATGTCGGGGGAACTGTGGTCTATGGCCTATGGTATACTAAAGACACAAAGGCTAATCTGGTCGGATACAGTGATGCAGACTGGGCAGGGTGCTCAGAAGACAGGAAGAGCACCTCGGGAGGATGTTTCTTCTTGGGGAATAACCTGGTCTCTTGGTTCAGCAGAAAACAGAATAGCATCTCTCTATCCACTGCCGAGGCTGAGTACATTGCTGCTGGGAGCTGCTGTGCACAAATGTTGTGGATGAAGCAAATGCTGAGTGAGTATGGGGTTGCTCAAGATGCCATGACTCTCTACTGTGACAATATGAGTGCCATCAGCATATCCAAGAACCCTGTCCAGCACAGTAGAACCAAGCACATTGACATTCGTCATCACTTCATCCGTGACCTTGTTCAACAGAAAGTCATCTCGCTCCAGCATGTTGTGTCTGCCAAACAACTTGCTGATATCTTCACCAAAGCTCTGGATGTAGCTCGGTTTGAAGACCTGAGGGCCTCTCTAGGGCTCTGTGTATTGCCGTCATAAGTGCTCTCAGCAGAAAAACCCCCTCGTCATTAGTTCCAAAAAGGGGGAGAAGAAAGAGCAGGCTGAGAAGTGGAGTTATGAAGTGGTTTTGTCAAAATGCCAAGGGGGAGATTGATAATACAAGTGTGGCAGATTTGACAAAACCAGCATATGTGAACAAGGGGCTGCTGCAGCTCAAACAATCAAGCAGACCAGCAGAAGTAAACCAGCAGCAGATGCAGCAGGGGATGCTGCAGCAGGTGCTGGTTCAAGTGCTGGGTCAACTGTCCGAGTAGCAGTTTTGTGCTGGGTGCATTTTGAAGGTATAGCAGCTTTGTGAAAGTGCTTAGAAGAATTTCTAAAATACCGTTGAGCATATTCCAGCAAGGTTTGCTAGTCAGAGTGGGAGATTTGCATTGAAGATATTAATCAAATCTAATCTCCTAGATTTTAGGAGATAATTGATCTTGTGGGACTTTGGCCTAAACCTGGAAATTGCTTAAAGTGGTGAGGGTATTTAAGCAGAAGGTTTGAGGGCTGTAGAGGGTGATCGAAGCTGAGTGATACACGAGAGTAGACACAGAATTCAGAGTGAGGATTTTTCTGGGTGTGCTACGAGAGTTGTTCTTCGATCAACACACACGGGCAGAGCGTTGAGCGCAGAGCTGTGGTGCGTATTGCAGAAGAGAATCAGGTCTTGCAGAGACTGATTCGTGCTTTGATCTGGAAGCCAATTTAGAGCTGTGGAGCTTGTTGGTTGATCAAAGGCAGCCGCAGGAGAACTGGCGGGTGGAAGGCTCGGTCGAGGTTCGTGCGGAAGAACTCACTAGTGGCAGGTGGTCACTGAGTGAGGGGGAGTTACTCAGAGTGTGCAGCGCTCTTGGAGTGGTTCGATCGGCTCGGCAGGAGGCCTTGGAGCGACGCGGACAGAGTGCTTCAGCTGGTGTTACAGCTGTTGCTCCAGCAACCCTGCTGAGTAGTGTAGTATAGAATAGGCTGAGTTCTTTGAGAGAATTGTAGCTATTCTAGACTGACATATTGTAGAGGGTGTGCTGACACAAATCAGAGCTTGTTCTGATTGTGTTGAGTAGTCCACACGGGGTTAAAGTAGCATAGGTTGCGTGCGTTGTAACCGAGTGTGCTTTGAACCTTTGGTTGAGTGGATTGAGGACTGGAGAATAGTCCTCCCCAGACGTAGGCAGATTGGCCGAACTGGGTGAACGAATCTGTGTCTTATTCATTGTCTGATGTGCCTGCATTTAAGTGAACAAGAGTGTGCTGCAGCATTTGCTAGTTCACAAATCTGCATAAGTAGAGACACTTGAAATTTCAAGGGGTTCAGAGCAGAACGGTTGATCGAAGCTGAGGGATACATGAGTGCATACACAGAATTCAGAGAGAGCAATTTTGGTGTGTGACGGATGAATTCTTCAATCATCACCCGAGAGCAGAGCGTGAGCGCAGAGCTGTGGTGACAGAAGCAAAAGGGAATCAGGACTTGCAGAGTCTGATTCGAGCTTGATCTGGAAGCCAATTCAGAGCAGTAGTGCTTGTTGGTTGATCAAGGGCAACCGCGGAAGAACTGACGGGTGTGTGGCTCGGTCGAGTGTCTAAGCGGTGGTTCTAGCTAGTGGCAGGTGGTCACTAAGTGAGGGGGAGTATTCCAGAGTGTGCAGCGCTCGTGGAATCGTTCGAACGGCTCGGCAGAAGACTTTGGAGCGACGCGGACAATTGTGCTTCAGCTGTGTGTTACAGCAGTTGCTACAGCAACCCTGCTGAGTGAGTGTGGTTTAGAATAGGCTGAGTCTTGAGAAGTCTGTTGCTATTCTAGATTGACATTTGTAGAGGGTGTGCAGACACAAGTCAGAGCTTGTTCTGATTGTGTCAAGTGATCCACACAAGGTTGAGTAGCATAGGTTGCTTGGAGTTGTAACCGAGTGTACTTGGAGACCATCGTGTTTAGTGGATTGAGGACTGGAGAATAGTCCTCCCCAGACGTAGGCAGTTGGCCGAACTGGGTGAACAAACTTCTGTCTTGTTCATTGTTTGCTGAGACAATTTCCAAGTGAACAAGAGTGTGCTGCAGCAACTGCTTGTTCACAAAACTGCCTAATTGAGACGCTGTGAATTTTAATTGGTATCAGAGCGGGAGCTCGACACACAGAGTAAAAGATCCTACAGTGTCTCTGAAGCCACGACAATGAAGGAAGGACAGAGCACAAGCAGACCTCCATTGTTGGAAGAAAGCAACTATGGATATTGGAAGGCTAGGATGAAAGCCTTTCTCAAGGCCATTGATGAGAAGACCTGGAGATCTATCATGGTTCAGTGGTCTCCCCCAATTACCATGGATGAACAAGGAGTCACACGGATAAAGCCTGAAGACTAATGGACTGCTGAAGAGGGAGCTGCAGCAACTGGTAATTCAAAGGCCCTGAATGCAATTTTTGCTGCAGTTGATGCTAACAATTTCAGGTTGATATCAAATTCTGACATGGCCAAACAAGCGTGGGAAATTCTGCAAACTGCACATGAAGGAAATGATAGAGTGAAGCTGTCAAGACTCCAGATCATTGCTACACAGTTTGAGAATCTGAGAATGCTGGAAGAGGAGACTGTCACTGAGTTTAATGCTAAACTCTGTGATCTTGCAAATGATGCCCATGCCCTTGGTGAACCCATCCCTGAAGAAAAGCTGATCAGAAAGGTTCTCAGATCGCTGCCCACAAAATTTGACATGAAAGTGACGGCCATTAAAGAAGCTCAAAATGTCAGATTTATGAGGCTGGAAGAGTTGATGGGGTCTCTCAAACAATTTGAGATGAAACTGGTTAAAGAAGACACCACTCCTAAGGACAAGAATGTTCGACTAAAAGCTGAAACAGAATGCAAGAAGCCAGTTCCAGACGATCAGCTGAGTAAGCTTGTTAAGAACCTTGGAAAGCTCCTGAAGAACATGGAATCCAGAACTGGGAATAGCTCTTCCTCGAGAAAACAATTCAGAAGGGGTAGTGAAAATAAAAGGAAAGGGAAGGAACCAGCTCAGAATGAAGACGAAAAGAAAGAAATGAAAAAGGGAGTCCAATGCTGGAACTGTGCAGGTTACGGTCATCGACAAATCAACTGAACCAATGAAAAAGAGGGCTCTCTCTGCCAGTGGAAGTGAAGACGAGAAAGATCTGAGTGAGGATGAATGCAACTTGGCCAGATACAGATCAGTCAGAAGAGGCAGAAAAACACAAGGAAGAGTGAACCAGCACTTGCTACAGCAACCTCTGTATCACCGTAACAAGAAAGCTTCAAAGTATAAAAAATGCTATAGCTGTGGGCACAAAGGTCACATAAAAAGAAACTGTTCCTCAGCTCATGCCGGAATAGCTTCAGCCAGCGGACCTATCAAGCAGAATCATGCGCAGACTCAGCTCCTCGCGCTTGTAAGCACAGCAAGCACCTCGGACAAGATAAGCAGGTACTTTGTCAGTGGTTGTTCAGGACACATGATAGGAGAAAGATCCTTCTTGAAAAACATTACACCCTGTCTGGAACAACGGGTGAAGTTTGGAAACAGCCTAAAAGGAAGAGTTCTGGGAAAGGGAACCTTGGCAGTTGAAGGAATGCCGAGCCTGAGCAATATCTTACTAGTGGAAGGGCTAAAGGCAAATCTCATAAGCATTAGTCAGCTGTGTGATGGGACTAAACAGGTGAAATTTACGAAAGACTCGTGCAAAGTTTTCGACAAATCTGGAAAATGTATTATGGAAGGAGCCAGATCAAAAAGTAACTGCTATCTTCTCAATGTGAGTTCAAACTCACAGTGAAATTTCACAGCGTCTCACTTAGACAGATTTGTGAACTAGCAGTTGCTGCAGCACACTCTTGTTCACAAGAAATAATCTCAGCAAGCAATGAACAAAGGCACAGGTTTGTTCACCCAGTTCGGCCAAACTGCCTACGTCTGGGGAGGACTATTCTCCAGTCCTCAATCCACTCAATCAAAGGTCCTAAGCACACTCGGTTACAACGCACGCAACCTATGCTACTTTAACCCCGTGTGGATCACACAACACAATCAGAACAAGCTCTGATTTGTGTCAGCACACCCTCTACAGTATGTTAGTCTAGAATAGCTACAATCCTCTCAAAGAACTTAGCCTATTCTATACTACACTACTCAGCAGAGTTGCTGCAGCAACAGCTGTAACACACAGCTGAAGCACAATGTCCGCGTCGCTCCAAGGCCTTCTGCCGAGCCGATCGAACCTCTCCAAGAGCGCTGCACACTCTGAGTAACTCCCCCTCACTCAGTGACCACCTGCCACTAGTGAGTTCTTCCGCACGAACCTCGAACGAGTCTTCCACCCGTCAGTTCTTCCGCGGCTGCCTTTGATCAACCAACAAGCTCCAAAGCTCTGAATTGGCTTCCAGATCAATGCACAAATCAGTCTCTGCAAGACCTGATTCTCTTCTGCAATGCTCACCACAGCTCTGCGCTCAACGCTCTGCCCGTGTGTGTTTGATCGAAGAACAACGTCCGTAGCACCCAGAAACATCCTTCTCTGAAATCTGTGTCTACTCTCGTGTATCACTCAGCTTCGATGACCCTCTTCAGCCCTAACACCTTCTGCTTAAATACCCACACCACTTTAAGCAGTTTCCAGGTTTAGGCCATTGATCCTCAAGATCAATTATCTCCTAAAATCTAGGAGATTAGATTTGATTAATATCTTCAATGCAAATCTCCTTCCTCTGACCAGTAAACCTTGCTGGAATATGCGCAACAGCATTTTAGAAATTCTTCTAAGAGCAAGAACACAACTGCCATACCTTCAAAGCTCACCAAGTACATAACTGCTACTCGGACAGTTGATACAGCACTTGAACCAGCACCTGCTGCAGCATCCCCTGCTGTATCTGCTACTGCTTGTTTGTTTGAGCTGCAGCAGCTCCTTGTTCACATATGTTGGTTTTGTCAAACCTGCCATACTTGCATCATCACACAGGTTCCGAAATGTATGCTGACAAAGGCCGAGGAAATGATTCTATGGCACAGAACGATGGGGCATGTTAACCTGAGAACTCTGAAGAGAATTGCAACAGAAGGGCTAGTCAGAGGAATACCGCTGTTAAAAGGGGAGACAGACTCTATCTGTGGAGATTGTCAGATTGGGAAACAAAAGAAGGCTTCGCATCCAAGAGTTAAAGATATAGGTACTACCAGGCCTCTACAGTTGATTCACATGGACCTGATGGGACCAATGGAAGTCGAGAGTCTGGGCAGAAAGAGGCATGCATTTGTCTGTGTTGATGACTACTCCAGATTCACCTGGATTGATTTTATCAGAGAAAAATCAGATACTGTAAGAGTTATTGTGTCACTGGTGTCTCGGCTAGAGCAACAGAAAAATCTCAGAATCAGCAGCATTCGCAGTGATCATGGCAGGGAATTTGAAAACGAAGCTATGGATGATTTCTGTCGTCAAAGGGGTATCTCACATCAGTACTCCTCTCCCATTACCCCTCAGCAGAATGGTGTAGTGGAACGAAAGAATCGAATAATCTAAGAAATGGCCAGAGTCATGATTCATGCTAAGAGGGTTCCCCTGAGATTCTGGGCAGAGGCCATGAACACCGCATGTTACATCATCAATAGAGTCACCTTACGGAGAGGAACCAACCAGACCTGCTATGAGCTCTGGAATCAGAAGAAGCCCACAGTTAAATACTTTCACGTCTTTGGAAGTCACTGCATTATTCTGAGAGATCTGGAGTATAGGAAGAAACTTGACCCAAAGAGTGATCCTGGATTGTTCTTGGGTTATTCAACAAACAGCAGGGCTTATCGAGTCTATAACCAGCGGACACATACAGTAATGGAATCCATAAATGTTGTTGTCAACGATGTTGAAGAAGTCGCTCCCTCTGATACTGCCACTGATGATGAAAACTCTGATCTTGAAGAGGTGTCTGTCTGTCAGAACAGAAGTGAACAAGCTGTGGCTTCAGAAGATGCTACAGCAAGTGCTGAAGTAGAAAATCCAGATATACAATTAGAAAGCATGTCTGAAGATGTGAACTCCGAGACTTCTGATCCTCCTTCAAGGCAGCCTCTGAAGAAGATTCAGAAGAATCATCCCCTGACAAATGTGATTGAAGAAGAACCAGAAGCCATGCTTACCTCAATACATGTTTTATGTCCAGCATTGAACCTAAGAACTTCAAGGAAGCCATGAGTGATGAATTCTGGATAATGGCGATGCAGGAAGAATTGGCAGAGTTTGAAAGACACGATGTTTGGGATCTGGTGGACAGACCAAATGGAGTAAATATTATAGGCACAAAGTTGGTGTTCAAAAACAAAACTGATGAAAAGGGAAACATTACAAGAAATAAAGTCAGACTGGTTGCCCAGGGATATTCTCAGATTGAGGGTCTAGACTTTGAAGAAACGTTTGCTCCAGTTGCTCGCCTGGAGGCCATCGGACTTCTTCTAGCAATGTCTTGTTTCCTGGGGTTCAAACTATATCAAATGGATGTCAAAAGTGTGTTCCTGAATGGAGACCTCTCTGAAGAAGTATATGTTTCTCAGCCAAAAGTTTTTGAAGATCCACATCACCCAGAGCATGTATATAAGTTGAAGAAAGCCTTATATGGACTGAAACAGGCTCCTCGGGCATGGTATGAGAGGTTGACAGTGTTCCTTGAAAAACATGGCTACAAACGAGGGGGAGCTGACAAAACTCTATTTGTCAAAAGAACTCAGTCAGATGTGATCATTGCTCAAATCTATGTGGATGATATTGTCTTTGGATCAAAGTCTCAGCACTTGGTGAAGCAGTTTGTGAATCACATGCAGCAAGAATTTCCAATGAGCATGGTAGGAGAACTGTCATACTTTCTTGGTCTGGAAATTACCCAGAAAGAAGATGGCATCTTTATTGCTCAAAGCAAATACAGCAAGAATCTTGTGCAGAAATTCCAGCTAGATAAGGCCAGTCACAAATGAACTCCTGCTGCCACTCATGTTAAAGCCATTAAAGATGAGCATGGAATGGAAGTGAGTCAGACTATCTACAGAAGCATGATTGGGAGTTTGCTATACCTGTCTGCTAGCCACCCCGACATTTCCTTTGCAGTAGGAGTCTGTGCCAGATTTCAAGCTTGTCCCAAAGATAGTCACTTGCAGTTGGTCAAGCGCATCATTCGGTATGTTGGAGGAACTGTGCACTATGGCCTATGGTATACTAAGGACACAAATGCTAATCTGGTAGGATACAATGATGCAGACTGGGCAGGATGCTCAGAGGACAGGAAGAGCACTTCGGGAGGATGCTTCTTCCTAGGAAATAATCTGGTGTTTTGGTTCAGCAGGAAGCAAAACAACATTTCTCTATCCACTGCCGAGGCTGAATACATAGCTGCTGGGAGCTGCTGTGCACAGATGCTGTGGATGAAGCAAATGCCGAGTGAGTTTGGGCTTGATCAAGATGAAATGACTCTCTACTGTGACAACATGAGTGCCATCAGCATATCTAAGAATCCGGTTCAGCACAGCAGAACCAAGCACATTGACATTCGTCATCACTTCATCCGTGATCTAGTAGAAAAGAATGTCATTGCGCTACAGCATGTGGTGTCTGCCAAACAACTTGCTGATATCTTCACAAAAGCTCTGGATGCAGTCCGGTTCGAAGACCTGAGAGCCTCTCTAGGGCTCTGTGTGTTACCTCCATAGGGCGGCAAAAGCCCCCCCCCCCCCCCCTGTCATTTATTCCAAAAAGGGGGAGAAGACGATAAGGAGAAGAAGGGGAGGTTAAGAAATTATATTCTGCAAACAATTCTCTGTAGGGTTTTGTCAAAATGCCAAGGGGGAGATTGATGATGTAGTATGGCAGTGTTTGACAAAACCAGCACAAGTGAACAAGGAGCTGCTACAGCACAAGTGATCAAGCAGCAGCTGCAGCAGGGGATGCTATAGCAGGAGCTTGTTCAAGTAGCTGCATCATCTGACCGAGTAGCACCAGCGACCTTGGCTTCTCTAGAAGGGCTAGGATTGCTACGGAGATCATCAAAAGAATTTCTAAAATGCTGTGGAGAATTTTCCAGTGAGGTTTCCTAGCTAGAGAAGGAGATTTGTATTGAAGATAAAGATCAAATCTAATCTCCTAGATTTTAGGAGATAATTGTTCTTTTTGGGACATTGCTTAAACCTGGTCTTGCTTAAAGCTGGTGCTGCTATTTAAGAGAAAGGAGTTCAGAGCAGAACGGTTGATCGAAGCTGAGGGATACATGAGTGCATACACAGAATTCAGAGAGCAATTTTGGTGTGTGACGGACGAATTCTTCGATCATCACCCGAGAGCAGAGCGTGAGCGCAGAGCTGTGGTGACAGAACCAAAAGGGAATCAGGACTTGCAGAGTCTGATTCGAGCTTGATCTGGAAGCCAATTCATAGCAGTAGTGCTTGTTGGTTGATCAAGGGCAACCGCGGAAGAACTGACGGGTGTGTGGCTCAGTCGAGTGTCTAAGCGGTGGTTCTCGCTAGTTGCAGGTGGTCACTGAGTGAGCGGGAGTATTCCAGAGTGTGCAGCGCTCGTGGAATCGTTCGAACGGCTCGGCAGAAGGCTTTGGAGCGACGCGGACAATTGTGCTTCAGCTGTGTGTTACAGCAGTTGCTACAGCAACCCTGCTGAGTGAGTGTGGTTTAGAATAGGCTGAGTCTTGAGAAGTCTGTTGCTATTCTAGATTGACATTTGTAGAGGGTGTGTAGACACAAGTCAGAGCTTGTTCTGATTGTGTCAAGTGATCCACACAAGGTTGAGTAGCATAGGTTGGTTGGAGTTGTAACCGAGTGTACTTGGAGACCATCGTGTTTAGTGGATTGAGGACTGGAGAATAGTCCTCCCCAGACGTAGGCAGTTGGCCGAACTGGGTGAACAAACTTCTGTCTTGTTCATTGTTTGCTGAGACAATTTCCAAGTGAACAAGAGTGTGCTGCAGCAACTGCTTGTTCACAAATCTGCCTAACTGAGACGCTGTGAATTTCAATTATTGATCTGCATTTGTCTTTCTTCTCTGTATCACTATGCAGACTGACCTTTTCATTCTCATCTTCTATGTCCAGTTTCATGGTCTGATCTGAAAGAGAGACAATGGTCTTCTAAAGTTCATCTCTTTCTTTCTAAATAGAGACTATCGTGGTCTGTAGCTTCTTGTTGATCTCAACAATTTTTAGCCATGCTTCGTGAAGCAAGGCAAATTCTCTTTTAAGAGAATTCTCTGAGAACTCTTCATCATCACTGCTATCTGACTCAACAATCCCATAGAAAATCTCAAAATTTATTAAATCTGAATGTTCAATGGCAGATACAAAGGTAAAGGCAACGTTGCTTTTCTTCTCAATTTCTTCTTCTTTGTCCTCATCACTCCAATTGACCGCCAGAGATTGGTTGTTCTTCTTTTGATAGCTGGGGCATTCTGACTGCCTGTGACCATATCCTTCACATTCCCAACATTGAATTCCTTTTGACCTATCCTTCTTGTCATCTTCGCTTTGCTCTGTATTCTGGTTTCTTTCTGGGAATTTCCTCCTCTCTTGGACTAATTTCTTCCACCAGATCTTTGTTCCGCCGACAAAGAGGTTTCCTCTATCTTCTTGAAGAGCTTGCTGAAGTTCTTTGCCAGAAGACCCAGTTGTTGTCCCAACTCTTTTGTTGAATCTACTTTTTCTCTGGTCTCAGCCTACAACACAACATTCTTCCCAGAGGTTGGTGTAGCATCTTCTGCCCTCTTACTGGCTTAACGACCCTATCAGAGCCTCCAGCCTCATATTTTTGATGTCTTGTGCTTCCTCAATGGTTGTGACTTTCATGTCAAACTTTGAGGTCAATGATCTGAGAACTTTACTTCTGATATTGGTTCTCCAAGGGCATAGGCTTTGTTTGACATGTAACACAGGCGGGCATTGAATTTTGTGATGGACTCTTCCTCCAGCATCATTAGGTGCTCAAACCTTGAGGTGATCATGTGCATTCTTAAACTTTTCACTCTGTCAGTTCCCTTGTGAGCTGTCTCAAGAGTATCCCACGCCTGTTTTACACCGTCGCAGTTGGATATTTAGCTGAAATTATTTGCAAAAACAACGTCAAATATAGCATTCAGAGCTTTGGAGTTACCAGATGTTGTAGCTTCCTCATCCGTTGTCCACTTGTTCTCTGACTTCTTTGAGTAACTCCTTGGGTGTCAATAGTTAATGAAGGCGACCATTCTGCAATCATTGCTCTCCATGCCATTTCATCTATTGCCTTCATGAAAGGCTTCATCCATGCTTTCCAATAGCCATAGTTGCCTCCCTCGAGCAGTTGTGGTCTGCTGGTGCTCTGACCCTTTTTCATTTTGGTCGTGGCGATCTGTAATGCCTTCCCGAACCTCACTCAGTGTGTCGAGCGACCGGCTATGATACCAATTGAAATTGGCACTACGTAACTAAAGACACGATTTGCTTCAGCAGCTTCATCTGCTAAGTTGTTGACGCTTTGCTTCGGCCAAATCTAAGAAGCATAAACAGAATTGTTTATCTAGTTCGGAAATAACCTACGTATGGGTGATAGAGCCTATTTATACGCATTATTTAGATCATAACCCTGTGCTTGTTTGCGATATTTTATGTATAAGATTACTGGTTTCCAGTGTTTTTGTATTTCAGGGCAAAACAAGGGCCTAAGTCGGATACGCGCTAACAGGCAGCGTTTAGGACGCGCATCACACAGCCTGCGGAGCTAGCGGCGCAAACAGAAGAATTGGCAGAGTCGACCTCGGTGCGCTAACCGATTGCGCTACGCACATGCCGTGCGCCAGGCGCAGATGGTGGTGTTTCCAAATCCTGACACGACCAGATTTGGAAGTTGCCAAGAGTGCGCCTCTGAGCAGTATATAAAGAAGAGAAGGAGGCTAGGGTTAGGGGATCCACATTCGATCATCACGACACAATTCGTACACGAAGGAGGCACTGCGCGCCAGGACTGGAAAACACACGAGCTTGTTGAGAAGATTTGCGCCAGCCGACTGCGCCAGCCAAGACTGCAACCTGCACGCATTGTTTGTTATTGTTTTCCTAGACACTCTAGTTATTTATTACTGTTTCTATGATGTTTACCACTAGCATGTCTAGCTAAACGCTTAGTATCGGTTGGGCATGAATCTATGAGTATTTCTTTTGAGACTTGCGCTTAATGCATAGCTTGCTTGCTTATATTAATTCTGTGCACATTACTGGCAGCTTGTTACATGAGTAGGGGAAGCCTTGAACCGCAATCTTACTCTTGTTGCTTGTTGTTGTTTGTTAAACTAGTTGAATAGCCTGACGGTGCCAACTAGGAGTAAAGCGCTAGGTTAGGCAATTACTACCTTGATCGGATTCGTAGTTGTTTAGTCTAGTGTAAGAATTAATAGCACATGAACTTTGATCGGAACATGCGCACATGTTAGGAAGCCTTGATCGGACACTAACATTAGCAAATCGAGCTATAGACATTTCGAGTCGATGATAAGGAATACACTCATAGAGGATTGTCTGCGCCGATACTTCTCATAAGTCATAGTACTTAATCTCTATTGCCTGCGCACGTCTAGTGCAATTCCTGCGTTACGATACCACTGTTTACTCGCGCATCGCGCAAACCAATCACTCACCCCCAATTTCATAAGTGTAGGTTACCGGCTAAAACTGAACTACTTGCTCCCTGTGGAGATCGACCCTTACTTAACCGCTATACTAGTGGAAGAGGAAGGATTATATTTGACGCGTACAACGACGCGCGATCAAATTTTGGCGCCATTGCCGGGGAGCAACACAGCTAAGTTTTAGCTAGTTTACGTTTTTCCTTATAAGTAACTAGTTATTTCAGTTTTTTTGTTTTCTCGTTGTTGTTTCTGACAGCGCGCAAACACCATCAGCCTGCGCAACCTTGAAACAGTTGCGCTGCGCAGATTCTAGTTGCGCACTGACAGACGCAGCAGCATTAGTTATCTTTTAATTTCGTTTTCTTTGAGATTTAGAACAGGTCATGGAGGATAACAGTGTCGTTGGGGACAACTTAGGGGACAGAACCCCAGAGGAAGCAAGAGCACATAACCGCGCAGCCCTGTTCAGAGAGGAAGTGCAGCGCGAGGTTGAAGCAAGGAGGGCCGCTGAAGTGTATCATGCGCCACCCGTGCAACAGGCCGCGCGACGCAGAACAGTGCGCGAGATGTCAGCCCCACTCACAGTTAACCAGCCATGGTGCATCGTGCTTCCGCCAGGCGGTCATTTTGAACTAAGAAGCTCGCTCATTCATCACATGCCCAAGTTCCACGGGATGAACAATGAAAATCTAGTCAAGCATGTGCGAGAGTTCCTAGTCATTTGCGAGAACATGAAGACAGAAGGGGAGAGCGATGAGGCACTGAAGATGAAGGCATTCCCATTTTCACTGTGTGATACAGCCAGACATTGGTTGATGAACTTACCCGTAGGATCAATTCACACATGGGAGCAGCTGCAGAAGAAGTTCCTGGACAAATTCTATCCAGCAGCAAAGATCGCGCTACTTAGGAGAGAACTGGCCGCGCCGAGGCAGAGCGCAGGAGAGTCACTGTCAGAATATTACGAGCGTTTCAGGGAGCTAGAGGCCAACTGCTACAATCATGGCCTGCCCCAGAATGTGCTGATAGAGAACTTCCTGAATGGATTGCTACCCATGGAGCTGAGGTTATTGAACGCATGCGCAGGAAGCGACATTTGCAACATGTATCCAGAAGACGTGTGGCAGCTGATAGAAGACTCTGCTGGTCAAGTAAGACATCAGCTAACACTTGAAAATAGTCGTACTCGTTCTGTGCATCAGGTAGAAACAAGCGCTGAGATCAAGGAAATGAAGGCCATGCTGCAGAAGTTGATGAGTGCGCAAAGCGCACAACCAGTTGCGCCAAAGGTATGTGAATTCTGCAGGTCAACCGAACACAAAACTGATGAATGTCCCACACTTTTCGAGGAATCTGGAGATGTCAATGCTCTTGGAGGATGGGATAACAGAGGACCACAGAGGTAGAATCAGCCGCGCTTTGGACTTGCTGCAAATGGGTTTAGATGGAAGGAGGAAAATAATTTCCAGAGGCAGTCCACAGATCAGCGCGCACCACAGCAGACGCAACAAGCTGCGCCCTACAATCCACCGCATCGCCGCACTGACGCACCAGCGCATAACAACCAGCAACCGAGGCGATCTTTGGAAGATATCGTGGGGCAGATAGCAGACACAGTGGGCAAAAATGACGAGAAGTATGACAAGCGGTTCGAGTCCATTGAAAAGCAGCTATCACAGATCGCTACTACAGTGTATAAGCTGAAAAAGAGCGATGGCAACCTGCCTTCGCAAGTGATTCATAACCCCAAAGGAGGAGTCAATGCAGTGACACTGAGGACTGGGCGCACAATAGAAGCAGAGCAGACCACGAAGGCGCCCGCGCAACCAGCTACGCAAGTCCCGGATCCAGCAGAACAGAATGCGCAACCAGAGCAAGATGCGCAACCAGAAGTACCAGTCACAAGCCAGCAGGGCGAGGCGCCAGGTATAACACAAATAAACGACAAGGGCACGAATCGTACTAATATACCTGCACCTTTTCCTGTGCAGGCACCATCGGCTAGAAAGGAAGCGCAGGACAAAGAGCTATACGAGTTATTCAGCAAGGTGGAAATCAACATTCCCCTTATCGAAGCAATTCGGCAGATTCCCAGGTACGCCAAGTTTTTAAAGGAGCTGTGCACAAACAAGAGGAGGAAAGGCGAATGCGCACAGGTAATGCTCAATGAGCAGGCCTTAGCGATCGTGCAACATAAGGTACCACCTAAGTGCCAAGACCCAGGTACGTTCACTATCCCGTGCACTTTAGGTAAGACCACAGTGAGCAACTGCATGATTGATTTAGGCGCATCCATCAATTTGTTACCTTATTCCCTATATGCGACATTGCGCCTTGGACCACTAAAGCCTGCAGGTCTCACTATTCAGCTAGCAGATCGGTCTTGCAAACAACCTGCAGGCATGATCGAGGATGTTCTTGTGCGAGTAGGAGAGCTGGTGTTCCCGGCAGATTTTTATGTGCTGGAAATGGAGGGTGAATCAAGCACCAGCAGTGCGCAGATCCTACTGGGCAGACCTTTCCTGATGACCGCGCGCACGTAGATAGACGTGTGGAGGGGCACACTCTCCATGGAGGTTGACGGCGAAGAAATCCATTTCAATATATTCAAGGGGATGCAGCACCCACACGAGGACGCCACAGTGCACGCGATGGACAGCATTGACGATTTAGTCTCAGATGCGCAATGTGCAAGCGCAACAATAGAACCAGAGCCACTGGCACAGACAGAGTTGGAGGAGCAGGACGAGGAGCTGAGCAGTGCCGAACCAGAACTCAAACAGGTACACGATATAGTTCATATTTGCACTGCCACTAAAATCTTGCCCTCTATTGAACAGGCACCCAAGGTAGAGCTGAAGCAACTTCCCGAGCACCTCAAATACATAAAGAAAGGATTAGAAGAGGAGCAGGAAGTAAGTTTACAGCACGTGCTGCGCAGGAATCAGCGCGCTATAGGATGGACACTGGCAGATCTGCGTGGAGTGAGCCCAGACGTGTGCATGCATAGAATTCTGTTGGAAGATGGTGCCAAACCATCCAGGGAGGCTCAGCGCAGACTGAACCCAAATATGATGGAGGTAGTGCAGAAGGAGATCTTAAAGTTGCTTGACGCAGGAGTCATTTACCCCATCTCGGACAGCAAATGGGTCAGTCCAGTGCACGTTGTGCCTAAGAAGGGAGGAATCACAGTGGAAGAGAATGCGCAAGGCGAGCTAGTCCCTAAGCGCATTCAAACTGGATGGCGCATGTGCATCGACTATAGGAAGCTTAACGCTGTAACGCGCAAGGACCATTTCCCGCTACCCTTTATGGATCAGATGCTGGATCGATTAGCAGGTAAGCCCTATTTTTGTTTCTTGGACGGATATTCAGGGTACAACCAGATACCTATAGCTGCGGAGGATCAGGAGAAGACCACGTTCACTTGCCCGTTCGGTACATTTGCGTTTCGGCGCATGTCATTTGGGCTGTGTAACACGCCAGGTACGTTCCAACGCCTTGTCATGAGCATTTTTTCTGATATGATTGGTATATGCATAGAAGTGTTCATGGATGATTTTACTGTATATGGAGGTACCTTTGATGCGTGCTTAACTCATCTAGATAAGGTCTTAGCGCGCTGCATTTCTAAGAACCTAGTGCTTAATTATGAAAAATGTCATTTCATGGTAACGCATGGTGTAGTGCCAGGACACATCATCTCAGAGGAGGGGATCAAGGTAGACAAGGCTAAGATAGACCTTATTTCTAATCTACCTTATGCCACGAACGTGCGCGATGTTAAGTCATTCTTAGGACACGCTGGGTTTTACAGGCGTTTTATAAAAGACTTCTCTAAAATTTGTATTCCCCTGTCTAACCTCTTGCAAAAAGATGTGTGCTTCGATTTTACTGATGAGTGCAGGGCCGCATTTGATAAGCTGAAGGAAGCGCTAACCAGTGCGCCAGTGATGCGCGCACCAGACTGGAACCTGCCATTTGAACTGATGTGCGACGCAAGCGATTATGCAGTAGGTGCAGTCCTGGGGCAGCGAGTGGACAAGAAGCCGCACGCCATCTATCATGCATCGCGCACACTGGACGCTGCGCAGAGGAACTACACCACCACGGAGAAGGAGCTTCTGGCAATTGTGTTTGCGCTAGAGAAGTTCCGTGCATATGTTCTCGGCGCCAGGGTCATCATATACACAGACCACGCAGCCATCCGCTACCTAATGTCCAAGAAGGAAACTAAGCCGCGCCTGATGCGCTGGGTGCTCCTACTGCAGGAATTCGACCTGGAGATCAAGGATAAGGAGGGCACAGAGAACACAGTTGCGGACCACCTGAGCAGGATCGTGAAGGAGGAGGATCCAGGGCAGATCACTGAGACATTTCCTGACGAGCATCTGATGGCGCTGACAGGTAAGGTACCATGGTATGCGCACATTGCGAATTACCTGGTCACAGGTACATTTCCTCCGCATTTCAATAAAACCCAGTGCATGAGATTGAAACATGAGTCCAAGCATTATCTTTGGGATGATCCTTATATGCTTAGAATAGGACCTGATCAGATATTGAGACGCTGCGTGCCTGACCATGAATTTAACTCTGTTTTGATGTTTTGTCATGCGCACGCATGTGGAGGACACTTTGGTCCCAAGCGCACCAGCAGGAAGGTCCTGGACTGCGGATTTTATTGGCCGCACCTGTTTAGAGACGCCTATGACTATTGCAGGAATTGTGACAGGTGCCAGCGCACAGGAGGCATATCATCGCGCAACGAGATGCCGCAGACGCCAATTCTAGTGGATGAAGTGTTTGATATATGGGGAATTGACTTCATGGGGCCATTTCCCCCATCTGCCGGCTATGAATATATATTGGTCGCGGTGGACTATGACTCCAAATGGGTCGAAGCTAAGGCCACACGGAAGGATGATGGTAAGACGGTCGCCGAATTTCTGAAAACTAACATCTTTTGCAGGTACGGGGTGCCTAAGGCAATCATCAGCGACCAGGGGACGCACTTTTGCAACAGGATCGTGGCGCAAGTTTTCAAGCATTATGGAGTGCGCCACAAGACGTCCACTGCTTATCATCCTCAGACAAATGGACAGGCCTAGGTCTCTAACAGAGAAATCAAGCGCATCCTGGAGAAGACTGTGAGACCATCATGCAAGGATTGGAGCCAGCGCCTGGACGATGCGCTGTGGGCATACCGCACTGCGCATAAGACACCAATCGGGACTTCACCGTTTCGGTTGGTCTACGGAAAAGCATGCCACCTGCCAGTAGAGCTAGAACACAAAGCATATTGGGCCTTACGCATTTGCAACCTAAACTTAGATGAGGCTGGAAAGGAGCGCGCGTTTGAGCTGAGCGAATTAGAAGAGCTGCGCCTGGATGCCTATGAGGGATTGCGCGATTACAAGGAGCGGACAAAGGCGTTTGATGACAAGCATATCCTCAGACGCACTTTTGAGCCAGGAGACCAGGTATTATTATTCTCATCACGCCTGAAGCTCATACCTGGAAAGCTGCGCAGCAAATGGACAGGACCGTACACAGTCACCAAGGTTTTCCCCTATGGAACAATCGAATTAGAAAATGAGCACCGGCATCGTTTTCAGGTGAATGGGCAGAGAGTCAAACGATATCTGGGAGACCCTTGGGATGGTACAACGCGCAACATTGAGTTGGCAGAGCCAGAGATAACAGATGCGCCAGATGCTACGCCAGAGGCACCACCAGATGCACCAGAGGGAGAACTGGAAACTATTGCTCACATTTCTTCTTCCTCTACCCTCGTTACTGCACACTTCTCACATATTATCCATGTTGACTACCCTTCTCACCCTTTGCGCAGGACCAAGCAGAGCACAACCCATGCACAAGCGCAGGATCACTCAGGAGCAAGAGTGGGGGAAGTCGCTGGCACACATTTGGGCACGTAACGAGGTACAGTCGAGCCAACGACGTTAAACAAAGGCACTTGTCGGGAGGTAACCCGACTCGTTTTACTTTTTTTATGTCTTTCTTTTAGTCTTTCTAGTGTCTTTTAGTTAGTCTAGGTCTCGTAGTTTTTTTAGTCGAGCGGCAGTGCGTCGGTCCGTGCGCACTTCAGTGCGCAGGACCGCTGCGCCAGTCAGGGGGGTATATAGGGGCAGGACTTAGAAAATTTCAGCACTTTTCACACTCGGCCGTTACCAGCAGCTCCCGCCTTCACACCTCCGCCCGCTGTCCGGCGCCCAACCCAGCTCCAGTTTAGAGAGATTTGCAGAGCACACAGCCGCACTCCCCTCAGGTAACCTTTCCCCCAGACTTGAGCACGATTAGTAGGGTTTTGAAATCGCACCAGGCTAGAGTGCGCCGATTGGAGCACTGTTTAGAGGGTTTTGTAGGCGAGCAGTAGGCGCTCCATTGGTGAGAGTTTCAGGGCATTCGGAGGAGTTTGGATTTTTGGAGTGTTGACCAGAGTTGAGCAGAAACATGCAGCCTGCCGAGGACCAAGCAACCCCAGCTCGCTTCACCAGCATGTACGCGGCCTTCCTGAGGCTCGAGATGTACGGAACTCCGTGCATCAGTCGGGAGTTCCTGCGGGAAGTCGGTTTGGAGGACTTCATTTTGGAAAGCCTCGCGCTGGCGGGCTGGGAGACGCTGTTGGAACTCAACAGCGCCGCAGACAGGGAGGACACCTGCGAGTTCCTGGCGTCATTAGAGCCAGGAGAGATGGAGATAAGGTACCGGCACCGAGGGGTGTGGTACATCGCCTCGGCCAAGAGGCTGAAGCGCACATTGAGGTGCGCTAGGGTGCGAGAAGCTGACATAGACGCGCACACCAACCAGGAGGCTTGGCGCGGGATGGCTACCGGGCCAGTGTTTGCCACGGGGCGCGGCAGGGGACGAGAGCTACGTGACCCGTGGATGTTCTACTTGTGGCGCCTGGTCGCCTATGCCATCATTGGGCGCTTTAATGGTGCGCCGAAGATCAGTTTGCTGGATATGGAGATCTTAAAGGGGTTTTATTATGGGAAGAGGGTGCTCTTTGTTCTGAACATGGTGCACCACTGGAGCCGAGTCAGCACCAAGGGGCCGCTGACTTGCGGAGGTATTATTACGCACCTGCTGCGGGCGCTACATGGAGAGCCCGAGGTGCCAGAGCACACATTGGTGCCGGCCGTCCCTCTGGACCGCGCCCACATGCTGCAGATCAGGGCGGTAGCCGTGAAGGAAGATGGCACATTGGAGTGGTGCTACCGCCAGCAGCCGGCCAGAGTGCCGCGGCCAAGAGCAGAGAGCAGTGCGCAAGCAGCAGAGGCCGCACAGGAGATGGAGGAGGATGTAGTCCCAGAGCAAGTTGTGCCTCCAGTCAGGCGCGCAAGGACCCGCGCGCAGACTGGAGCGCACCGGAGGGCCCGCGCACCACAGGGGGAGCCAGTCACCATTTCCATCGAGGATTCACCTCCGCGTGCCTCAGGGAAGCGCCCAAGGACTGAAGCTGAGGCGGCGCCTGAGGAAGCGTCCGCAGAGCAGGGCATGATGTTCAACGTCATGCGCGTGCTCGAATATTTAGCGCCAGAGGGGGCGGACTTAAGCATGAGTGATAGAGCCTAGTTATACACATTATTTAGGTCATAACCCTGTGCTTGTTTGCAATATTTCATGAGCAAGATTACTCGTTTCCAATGCTTTTGTATATCAGGTCAGAACGAGTCCTTAAGTCGGATACGCGCTAACAGGCAGCGTTCTAGGAGTGAAAGATCAGCCTGAGGAGCTAGCGGCGCAAACAGAAGAAGAAATGGCGAAAGACAGCAGAGGTGCGCTAACCATATGCGCTAGCCGATGCCGTGCGCCAGGCGCAAAGTCCCAGTGACCAGATTTGGAAGTTGCCAAAAGATGAACTTCCTGGGCACTATTTAAACAAAGAAAGTCTAGGGTTTCACAACAACACGGAGAGGCAGCACCACGGCCTCAAGATCGGAACATCATCACTCAGCGGCATTCCAGAGGCACTGCGCGGCAGAACTGGAAAACACACGGACCTGTCAAGGAGATTTGCGCCAGCCGACTGCGCCAGCCAAGAGAAGACACTGCACGCACTATTTGCTACCGTTTTCTTGGATTCAGTAGTTGTTATTTACTATTTTATGATGTTTACCACTAGCATGTCTAGCTAAACACTTAGTGTTGGTCGGGCATGAACCTATAATGTATTACCTTTGAGACTTGAGCTTAATGCATAGTTTATTTACTTGTATTAATTCTGTGCGTACTGAGACAGTTAGTTGCATGAGTAGGGGAAGCCTTGAACCGCAATCTTACTTGTGTTGCTTGCTTGTCACCTGTTAAACTAGTTGCATGCGTAGGGGAAGCCTTGAACCGCAAACTTACCGTGACAATTAGGAGTAACGAGTTAGGGTAGGCAGTTGCTACTGTGACAGGATTCGCAGCTGTTTAGTCTAGTTCTAGGATTAATAGCACATGAACTTTGAACGGAACATGCGCACGTGTTAGGAAGCCTTTACCGGACACTAACCCAAGTAAACCACAAGCTATAGATGTTTAGAGTCGATGATAAGGAATGCATTCATAGAGGATTGTCTGCCCAGCACTTCTCATAAAGATAGTACTTCATCTCTACTGCTTGCGCACGTCTAGTGCAATTTCCTGCGTTACGATATTCACTGCTACTCGCGCATCGCGCAAAACCCCCAATCACTCACGCAACCCCCGTTTTCTTAAGTGTAGGTTACTGGCTAAGACTCACTGCTTACTCCCTGTGGAGATCGACCCTTACTTAACCGCTGTACTAGTGGGAGAGGAAGGATTATATTTGACGCGCACGACGACGCGCGATCAAATTTTGGAGCCGTTGCCGGGGAGCAACACAGCTAAGTTTTAGCTAGCTTACATTTCTCATTTTAGTAACTAGTTATTTCATTTTGTTTTGTTTTTTCGTTGTTGTTTCTGACAGCGCACAATCACATCCGCCTGCGCAACCTTGAAACAGTTGCGCTGCGCAGATTCTAGTTGCGCACTGACAGACGCAACAACTTCGTTGCCATTTAATTCGTTTCTTGAGTTTGGATCAGGACATGGAGGATAACAGTGTGGTTGGAGATAACCTGGGAGACAGAACCCCAGAGGAAGCAAGGGCACATAACCGCGCAGCCCTATTCAGAGAGGAAGTGCAGCGCGAGGTCGACGCACGGATGGCCGCTGAACCATACATTGCGCCACCCGTTCGTCCAGTCGCAAGGCGCAGGACAGTGCGCGAAATGTCAGCCCCACTCACTGTTAACCAGCCATGGTGCATAGTGCTTCCGCCCAACGGACAGTTCGAACTGAGGAGCTCACTCATCCATCACATGCCCAAGTTTCACGGAATGAACAACGAAAATCCAGTCAAGCATGTGCGGGAGTTCCTAATCATTTGCGAGAACATGAAGACCTTGGGGGAGAACGAAGAAGCGCTGAAGATGAAGGCATTCCCATTTTCATTGAGCGATGCAGCCAAACACTGGCTGATGAGCCTACCCGCAGGATCAATCCACACATGGGAGCAGCTGCAAAAGAAATTCTTAGACAAATTTTATCCAGCAGCGAAGATTGCACTGCTCAGAAGGGAATTGGCCGCGCCAAGGCAGAGCGCAGGGGAGTCTCTGTCAGAATACTACGAGCGTTTCAGGGAGCTAGAAGCCAACTGCTACAATCACGGGCTTCCTCAGAATGTGCTGATAGAGAACTTTCTGAATGGACTGCTACCCATGGAGCTTCGACTACTGAATGCATGCGCAGGAGGGGACATTTGCAACATGTACCCGGAGGATGCATGGCAGCTGATAGAAGATTCTGCTGGGCAGGTAAGACATCAATTGACACTTGAAAGTAGTCGTAATCGTTCTGTGCATCAGGTAGAGGCAAGCGCTGAGATCCAAGAAATGAAGGCCATGCTACAGAAGCTGATGAGTGCGCAGAGCGCACAACCAGTTACGCCAAAGGTATGTGAATTCTGCAGGTCCACTGAGCACAAGACAGACGAATGCTCAACACTTTTTGAAGAAACTGGAGACGCAAATGCCCTTGGAGGATGGGACAACAGAGGACCGCAGAGGCAGAATCAGCCGCGCTTTGGGCTTGCTGCAAATGGATTCAGATGGAGAGAAGAGAACAATTTCCAGAGGCAGCCCACTGATCAGCGCGCGCCACAGCAGACGCAACAAGCTGCACCCTACAATCCACCGCATCGCCGCACAGACGCACCTGCGCAGAACAATCAGCAACCAAGGCGATCCTTGGAAGATATCATGGGGCAGCTAGCAGACACAGTGCGCAAGAATGACGAAAAGTATGACAAGAGGTTCGAATCCATCGAAAAGCAGTTATCACAGATCGCAACCATGGTGGATGAGATAAAAAAGAGCGATGGCAACCTGCCTTCGCAAGTGGTTCAGAACCCTAAAGGAGGAGTCAATGCAGTGACACTGAGGACTGGGCGCACAGTAGGAACGGAGCAGACCGCGCAGGCGCCCGCGCAACCAGTTGCGCAAGTCCCAGACCCAGCAGAACAGAGTGCGCAACAAGAGCAAAACGCGCAACCAGAAATGCCAGCCACAAACAAGCAAGGCGAATGCGCACAGGAAATGCTAAATGCGCAGGCCTCAGCGATCGTGCAACAAAAGGTACCACCTAAGTGCCGAGATCCAGGTACATTCACTATCCCTTGCACCTTAGGTAAAACCACGGTAAGCAACTGCATGATCGATTTAGGCGCATCAATCAATTTATTACCATATTCTCTCTATGCGACCTTGCGCCTTGGACCACTAAAACCTGCAGGTCTCACAATTCAGCTAGCAGATAGATCGTGCAAACAACCTGCAGGCATGATAGAAGATGTCCTAGTTCGAGTAGGAGAGCTGGTGTTCCCAGCAGACTTTTATGTGCTCGAAATGGAGGGTGAATCAAGCGCCAGCAGTGCGCAGATCCTCCTAGGCAGACCGTTTCTGATGACCGCGCGCACGAAGATACACGTATGGAGGGGCACGCTGTCCATGGAGGTTGATAGGAAAGAGATCTACTTCGACATATTCAAAGGAATGCAGCACCCTCATGAAGACGCCACAGTGCACGCGATGGGCAGCATAGACGACTTGGTTGCAGATGCGCAGGGCGAGCTAGTTCCCAAGCGCATTCAGGCTGGATGGCGCATGAGCATTGCGCCAGAGCCTCCGCCAGACGCACCACCGGATGCACCAGAGGGAGAACTGGAACCTATTGCTTATATCTCTTCTTCCCCTGCATCTATCCTCGTTACGCATGATTTATCACATACTGACTACCCTTTTCACCCGTTGCGCAGGACCCAGGAAAACGCAATACACGCACTGGCGCAGGGACACTCAGGAGCAAGAGTGGGGGAGGTCGCAGACGCACGTTTTGGAACGTAACGAGGTACAGTCGAGCCAACGACGTTAAACAAAGGCACTTGTCGGGAGGTAACCCGACTTGTTTTTATTTTTACATATTTTTCTTTTTAGTTTTTAGTGTTTCTTTTAGGCAGTTTAGGACTTGTCATTTTGCATGTGCGCAGCCTCCGTGCGCTTGAGCTTGAGTCGTGGGGACACGTCTCTGTTCAAGTGTGGGGGGGGGGGGGGGGGCGTTACTCTTACATTTCATGTTTTGAGCATTTTTAGTATAGCTTAGTTTAAGTTGAAAAGAATTAGTAGCAGTAGTGCGCTAAGGTGCAGGATGCGCATGCGCTCCAGCTTGTTTTGCGCTATCCGTATTGCGTGCACCGTTCTCTACTGTTTTAGCATAATTTTTTCGTTTTTTCTGCTCCTGTTAGTTGGGATATACAGGGGATGTGGAGTTGATAGAAATGCTCCAGAGAGGCGGTTAGTCGCTTGTGCTTCGAAGGCGAGGTATATGGTCAAGTGCGCTAGTGGAGGCCGGTGCTTTGCAACCTTCGGAACAAAAGAGCGCGCTCAGTCACGCAGATGCCAAAGGCGAAATACCCAAAGCGTGGCGAGGTGGGAAAACAGACCACCTTCTCTCTGGAAGCCGAGCTAAGGAAAGCGGGCGCGGTTGCAAACGCGTGCGCCGACCGGCGCAGACAGACCAAGGAGGGAGAGCGGAACGAGTTCCATAGCTGCTATCCGAAGGCTGAGATTGGAACTGTTCTGGGAATGAAACAAATTGGAAAGAAAGCTGTACAAAATACCAGCAGAAGCAGATGATTTGCGTTACAAAGAATCAGCATGCGCACTACTTAGTACCTGCGTGCGCAAGACCAGAAGGATATCATCAAAGGCTCAGGTTCCCAGGAAGTGTGCGAACGAATCACGCACTGGAAGAAGCTCGCGCAAGAAACCATATACCTATCTTCGGAGCGGGAGCTGACAACCAGGAGCCTAAGAAGAGCTATCTCCCAGTCATCCAAAGATCTTCATCCCGGCTGAGAGGTAATGAAATTTCAGGATTATTAGAACTGTTGAGTGCAGTTGTGCGCAGCTGATAAAGCAGCACAAGTTGAGCAACTGTGCATTTTGCGCTAGAATGCAAGGCTGTGCGCTAGTCTCCAGAAAAGGTAATTGTATCCGCGTTTCAGTACTTGTTCGGGACGAACAAGGGGCAAGTGTGGGGGGTTTGATAGAGCCTAGTTATACACATTATTTAGGTCATAACCCTGTGCTTGTTTGCAATATTTCATGAGCAAGATTACTCGTTTCCAATGCTTTTGTATATCAGGTCAGAACGAGTCCTTAAGTCGGATACGCGCTAACAGGCAGCGTTCTAGGAGTGAAAGATCAGCCTGAGGAGCTAGCGGCGCAAACAGAAGAAGAAATGGCGAAAGACAGCAGAGGTGCGCTAACCATATGCGCTAGCCGATGCCGTGCGCCAGGCGCAAAGTCCCAGTGACCAGATTTGGAAGTTGCCAAAAGATGAACTTCCTGGGCACTATTTAAACAAAGAAAGTCTAGGGTTTCACAACAACACGGAGAGGCAGCACCACGGCCTCAAGATCGGAACATCATCACTCAGCGGCATTCCAGAGGCACTGCGCGGCAGAACTGGAAAACACACGGACCTGTCAAGGAGATTTGCGCCAGCCGACTGCGCCAGCCAAGAGAAGACACTGCACGCACTGTTTGCTACCGTTTTCTTGGATTCAGTAGTTGTTATTTACTATTTTATGATGTTTACCACTAGCATGTCTAGCTAAACACTTAGTGTTGGTCGGGCATGAACCTATAATGTATTACCTTTGAGACTTGAGCTTAATGCATAGTTTATTTACTTGTATTAATTCTGTGCGTACTGAGACAGTTAGTTGCATGAGTAGGGGAAGCCTTGAACCGCAATCTTACTTGTGTTGCTTGCTTGTCACCTGTTAAACTAGTTGCATGCGTAGGGGAAGCCTTGAACCGCAAACTTACCGTGACAATTAGGAGTAACGAGTTAGGGTAGGCAGTTGCTACTGTGACAGGATTCGCAGCTGTTTAGTCTAGTTCTAGGATTAATAGCACATGAACTTTGAACGGAACATGCGCACGTGTTAGGAAGCCTTTACCGGACACTAACCCAAGTAAACCACAAGCTATAGATGTTTAGAGTCGATGATAAGGAATGCATTCATAGAGGATTGTCTGCCCAGCACTTCTCATAAAGATAGTACTTCATCTCTACTGCTTGCGCACGTCTAGTGCAATTTCCTGCGTTACGATATTCACTGCTACTCGCGCATCGCGCAAAACCCCCAATCACTCACGCAACCCCCGTTTTCTTAAGTGTAGGTTACTGGCTAAGACTCACTGCTTGCTCCCTGTGGAGATCGACCCTTACTTAACCGCTGTACTAGTGGGAGAGGAAGGATTATATTTGACGCGCACGACGACGCGCGATCAATGAGCCCACCATCAGGGTGGAGATTTGGAGACGTAATTCCCCCTCTCCTCAGCCTGCACCGACCACCTCCAGGGTCTCCCAGTACGCCGCACCAACCAGCCAGCCCTCTTACTCAGCCCCTAGTGCATCCAGCAGAGCCCTTCCCAGCACCAGCAGCACCAGCAGAACCCACCCCCGAACCAGAACAAGTACCCGCACCTGCACCTTCCCCTGCCCAGCCGTCCATTCCAAGGTCCCCTATAGCCGAACCCATCATTAGCACCAGCTCAGACTCGCTATGGGACCCCGTTCCAGAGGATGACGACGAGGCGCAGCCTGTCGCCCTATCAGTTGTACCGCCTTCCTCCAGTTCCGAATATATGACGGATTCTTCAGAGGAGGAGGCGCATAGTTCAGCGGCTGCGTCCAGCTCAGATGACCTCTAGAGCTGCGGGGGGGAGCGCATTATTTCTTTCGGGTGGTGTCTATTTTCCTTTATATGCTGAACTTTATTTGATATTCTGTTGCTATATTTGTGTGCTAAACTCCTGTGATACATATTTTGTGCCCCTATGCTATATTTGCGCTGCTTTGGTTTTTTGTTCTTAGTCTTTATCTTCTTTATTTTGCTTGCATGCATAAGTTCTGCATGTGCGCGTCCTCTGTGCGCTTGAGCTTGAGTCGTGGGGACACGGCTCTGTTTAAGTGTGGGGGGGGGGAGCGTTACATGTACATTTCACGTTTTTTGAGCTTTATAGTGTAGCTTAGTTTAATTGAAGGAAACAGTAGCAGTAGTGCGCTTGAGTGCGAGTTGCGCGCACTGTTCAGCTTGTTTGCGCTATCCATATTGCGCCGTGCGCTATCAACTGTTTTTAGTATATTTTTTTCGTTTTTCTGCTCCTGTTAGTTGGGATATACAGGGGATGTGGAGTTGACAGAAACGCTCTAGAGAGGCGGTTAGTCGTTCGAGCTTCAGAGGTGAGGTATATGGTCGAGAGTGCGAGTGGAGGCCTGTGCTTCGCGACCTTCGGAACAAGAGAGCGCGCTCAGTCACGCAGATGCCAAAGGCGAGATACCCAAAAGCGTGGCGAGGTGGGAAAACAGACCACCTTCCCTCTAGAAGTCAAGCCAAGGAAGGCGGGCGCGGGTGTAAACGCGTGCGCCGACCTGCGCAGACAGACCATGGAGGGTGAGCGGGGCGGTGTTCCATAGCTGTTATCCGGAGGCCGAGACTGGAACCGTTCTGGGAAAGATAGGAATCATAGACAAAGCTGTACAAAAGAAAAAAATACCAGCAGATGATATGCGCTACAAGAGAATCAGCATGCGCGCAAGTACCAGCGAGCGCAAAATCCACAGAAAATCATCAAAAGGCTTGAGTTCCCAGGAGGTGCGCGGAAGAATCACGCTCGGGAAGAAGCTTGTGCTGTTAACCATATACCCATCCTCGGAGTGAGAACTGACAACCTGGCGCCTATGAAGAGCTATCTCCCAGCCATCCGAAATGATCTTCATCCCAGCTGAGAGGTAATGAATTTCGAAATCACTATACTTAAACTGTTGACAGCAGTTGTGCGCAGGTGGTAGAGCAGCGCAAGGTGTTCAGTAGTGCAGATCGCGCCAGAGTGCAAGACTGTGCGCTAGACTCCAGAGAGGTAATGGTATCCGTGCTTGAGTGCTTGTTCGAGGACGAACAAGGGGCAAGTGTGGGGGGTTTGATAGAGCCTATTTATACGCATTATTTAGATCATAACCCTGTGCTTGTTTACGATATTTTATGTACAAGATTACTGGTTTCCAGTGTTTTTGTATTTCAGGGCAAAACAAGGGCCTAAGTCGGATACGCGCTAACAGGCAGCGTTTAGGACGCGCATCACGCAGCCTGCGGAGCTAGCGGCGCAAACAGAAGAATTGGCAGAGTCGACCTTGGTGCGCTAACCGATTGCGCTACGTACATGCCGTGCGCCAAGCGCAGATGGTGGTGTTTCCAAATCCTGACACGACCAGATTTGGAAGTTGCCAAGAGTGAGCCTCTGAGCAGTATATAAAGAAGAGAAGGAGGCTAGGGTTAGGTGATCCACATTCGATCATCACGACACAATTCGTACATGAAGGAGGCACTGCGCGCCAGGACTGGAAAACACACGAGCTTGTTGAGGGGATTTGCGCCAGCCAACTGCGCCAGCCAAGACTGCAACCTGCACGCACTGTTTGCTATTGTTTTCCTGGACACTCTAGTTATTTATTACTGTTTCTATGATGTTTACCACTAGCATGTCTAGCTAAACGCTTAGTATCGGTTGGGCATGAATCTATGAGTATTTCCTTTGAGACTTGCGCTTAATGCATAGCTGGCTTGCTTATATTAATTCTGTGCACATTACTGGCAGCTTGTTACATGAGTAGGGGAAGCCTTGAACCGCAATCTTACTCTTGTTGCTTGTTGTTGTTTGTTAAACTAGTTGAATAGCCTGACGGTGCCAACTAGGAGTAACGCGCTAGGTTAGGCAATTACTACCTTGATCGGATTCGTAGTTGTTTAGTCTAGTGTAAGAATTAATAGCACATGAACTTTGATCGGAACATGCGCACATGTTAGGAAGCCTTGATCGGACACTTACATTAGCAAATCGAGCTATAGACATTTCGAGTCGATGATAAGGAATACACTCATAGAGGATTGTCTGCGCCGATACTTCTCATAAGTCATAGTACTTAATCTCTATTGCCTGCGCACGTCTAGTGCAATTCCTGCGTTACGATACCACTGTTTACTCGCGCATCGCGCAAACCAATCACTCACCCCCAATTTCATAAGTGTAGGTTACTGGCTAAAACTGAACTACTTGCTCCCTGTGGAGATCAACCCTTACTTAACCGCTATACTAGTGGAAGAGGAAGGATTATATTTGACGCGTACAACGAGCGCGATCAATGGGGAGGACTCTTCTCAATCCTTAAGACTTCACTATCACAGTTAGAGTATAATGGTTTCCAACAACTCAGCCATGCTAGTCTCCACTCAATCTGTCAACACAGACTAGCGTACAATGTCAACACACTTCCAATAATAGATAGCTAACGACCTGAACTCACAGACTCAGCATATCCTAGTACAATGTGTTGCAGCGGATGCTGCAACAACTTCTTCCACCAAGTGGTTAACACTTCTGTCAACGACTTCTCCAAGCTCTCCCTGCTGAGTAGTCGGACACTCTGCGCTGCTCACCCTCAATCAATGAACTTCCACAGCGACCAAGTAGCACTCCGTGACTGTCAACCGTTCGGCTTGTCGACGAGGCTTCTCTCATTGTTATAGCTTCTTTTGCCTCTTTTGTTTTATCAATATTCATTTGAAAGTACCAGCTCCTGGTACTAGAGTTTGCTGTAGCCTCTTCTTTCGCTCGGGAGTTTCCGCTTTGTCACAGATGCCATATCCGTATTAAGAAGAAAGACTAGCATGAGTACTAAAAGAGCACAAGACTACGATAGGATGGACATTGGCTAACATTAGAAGAATTAGTCCAACAGTTTGTATGCATTGGATTTTATAAGAGGAAGGAGCAAAACCTATGAGACAACCATAACGTCGCTTGAACCCACTGATGATGGAGGTTGTTTAGAAGGAAGTGCAAAAACTACTAGATGCCGGTGTGATCTATCCAATATCTGATAGTGAATGGGTGAGCCTTGTGCATGTGGTGCCGAAGAAAACCAGAATTACAGTGGAGATGAATGACAAGGGGGAGCCGATACCAAAAAGAGTGCAAAATGGCTGGCGTATGTGTATCGATTATAGAAAGATGAATGCAGCCACACGGAAGGATCATTTCTCACTGCCATTCTTGGACCAAATGCTAGACAGGCTTAGAGATAAGCCTTATTTTTGCTTTCTTGATGGATTTCTGGTTACAATAGAATCCTTATTGCAGCTGACGACCAAGAAAAGACGACATTCACATGCCCTTTCAGTATATTTGCATTTAGGCGCATGTCTTTCGGGTTGTGTAATGCACCAGGTACTTTTCAACGTGTTGTCATGAGCATATTGTCTGATTTGATAAGTGATTATGTATAAGTGTTTATGGACGATAACAGGGTTATATACACTTAGTTGAAGACGTGTGTGGTGCTGAGGGAATCAGAACTCGTGGAGTTTGATTCAGGATTGATCCGGAGTTCAACAAGAGCGCTGCTTGTTGAAGGGACAATCGGAGCTCGGTGATCAGTTGCGGACAGGCAGTGTCGCGGGCTGAGGAGCATTGATCGAGGCTACCAAATAGTGAAGGAGTGAGTCCTTGATCGAGGGGGAGGAGAGGCTGTGTTTAAAGAACTCAAAGTGTCCGACTAGTTGGCGGGAGAGCTTGTAGTGTCATCGAATGGAGATACAACAACTCTAGTGAAGAGTGTGCTGAAGCATTCTATGAGATACGTATTGTAATAAAATAGGCTAAGTCTGAGAGTCAGAGCTGTAGCTATTTATTATCGAGAGTGTGTAGGCTACACGAAGAGAATCTGTGACTTCAGATTGCTAGCTAGTCTAGGAGATCAGACTGAGCATTAGATTTCGGCTAGGTGAGAAGTAGATGTGTGAGTCCTTGTACATCAAACTGAGATTGTGAAATCTTGAGGATCAGAGTATCCTCCCCAAACGTAGGCAAGTTGCTGAACTGGGTGAACAAAGACACTGTGTCTTTCTTATTCTTCAGTAGAGTAATTTAGTAGAAAGATACAGAGAGTTCTTAAGCAGAAGCTATAACTCCGTATCAGCAACACAGCAGAAATTCAATTGGTATCAGAGCCGTTCTCTCGACATTGTGATCTGGGGGAGTGTTGCTATTACGTATGGCCACTATGAAAGAAGGACAAAGCACCAGCCGACCTACTTTGCTCGAGGGAGTTAATTATGGCTACTGGAAGGCTCGAATGAAGGCTTTCATCAAAGCCATTGATGAAAGGGCTTGGAGGGATGTAATATCTGAATGGTCCCCCCCCCCAATGACCATCGACATCGCTGCAGTTACCTACAAGCAATCCTAAAATAAGTAGACTACAGATGAGGTAACCTCAGCATCAGGAAAATCTAAGGCTTTGAATGCTATATTTGCTGCTGTGGATGCTAACAATTTCAGGTTGATCTCCAACTGTGACATGGCCAAACAAGTATGGGAGATTCTTGAAACTGCTCAAGAGGGAACAAAAAAGGTGAAAGCCTCCAGAATGCAAATGATCACATCAAGATTTGAAAGCTTGAAGCTGCCGGAGAATGAGACCATCTCTGAGTTTAATGCCAGACTGCGTGCTTGAGTGCTTGTTCGAGGACGAACAAGGGGCAAGTGTGGGGGGTTTGATAGAGCCTATTTATACGCATTATTTAGATCATAACCCTATGCTTGTTGGCATTATTTTATGTACAAGATTACTGGTTTCCAGTGTTTTTGTATTTCAGGGCAAAACGAAGGCCTAAGTCGGATACGCGCTAACAGACAGCGTTTAGGACGCGCATCACACAGCATGCGGAGCTAGCGGCGCTAACAGAAGAATTGGCAGAGTCGACTACGGTGCGCTAACCGATTGCGCTAACCAATGCCGTGCGCCAGGCGCAGATAGTGGTGTTTCCAAATCCTGCCACCACCAGATTTGGAAGTTGCCAAGAATGAGCCTCTGAGCAGTATATAAAGAAGAGAATGAGGCTAGGGTTGCGAGACAATTATTAGGATTCACAATTCGTACACCCAGGAGGCACTGCGCAGCAGGACTGGAAACCACACGAGCTTGTTGAGAGGATCTGCGCCAGCCGACTGCGCCAGCCAAGACTGCAACCTGCACGCACTGTTTGCTATTGTTTTCTTGGACACTCTAGTTATTATTTACTGTTTCTGTGATGTTTACCACTAGCATGTCTAGCTAAACGCTTAGTATCGGTTGGGCATGAATCTATGAGTATTTCCTTTGAGACTTGCGCTTAATGCATAGCTTGCTTGCTTATATTAATTCTGTGCACATTACTGGCAGCTTGTTACATGAGTAGGGGAAGCCTTGAACCGCAATCTTACTCTTGTTGCTTGTTGTTGTTTGTTAAACTAGTTGAATAGCCTGACGGTGCCAACTAGGAGTAACGCGCTAGGATAGGCAATTACTACCTTGATCGGATTCGTAGTTGTTTAGTCTAGTGTAAGAGTTAATAGCACATGAACTTTGATCGGAACATGCGCACATGTTAGGAAGCCTTGATCGGACACTAACATTAGCAACCCAAACTATAGACATTTAGAGTCGATGATAAGGAATACACTCATAGAGGATTGTCTGTGCCGATACTTCTCATAGTCATAGTACTTAATCTCTATTGCCTGCGCACGTCTAGTGCAAATTCCTGCGTTACAATACAACTGTTACTTGCGCATCGCGCAACCCCAATCACTCACACCCCCCAATTTCGTAAGTGTAGGTTACTGGCTAAAACTGAACTATTTGCTCCCTGTGGAGATCGACCCTTACTTAACCACTGTACTAGTGGAAGAGGAAGGATTATATTTGACGCGTACAACGACGCGCGATCAAGATGCTACGCTTGTGATAAAACTGGACATCTTCAGAGAAAGTGTCCAACTCTGACAGTGTACATGGAGACTCAAAGAAGATCAAATGACCTACGTGTCAGAACAAGGAATCCTCCGAGCGCGTATGAATGCTACGGTACACAGATGCAGGTAAACTGAGGTTATCGTGATACTATGCAGAAAACTTCCAGGAGTATTGAAAAAGCATCCACTCAGAAAATGGAGACATAGAAAGAACAAGTGTCAAAATGCTCTGTGTAGAGGTGAAAAGGAACAAGTGTCAAAAGCGCTGGGTTGAGAAACAACTATCTAATCTCCCCACTAAAGCAGGAACTGTGGAATGGAAACTTACAGCAAAAGTTATTTTTTTTTACAGAAAAGACGGCTGAACAGAGTGCTGAAGCACTCTCTGGTGACTCAATGTTGTTAACTTTTTGAACGTTGTCTCCAGAAAATGGCCACTCAGGAAACAACACGTGTTCCACTGTTTAAAAACGAAACAAAAAAGGAAAAAAGGCTGAGAAAGGAAGAACCCAGAAGTATCTATTTCTGACCTAGATTTCCAAATCTCCGACGACTTCAGCGATCAACCATTTCTGTTTTCACAGAATCGTTCGAAATCGTGAAAATAAGTGGAGCTAAGGTTTACAAGCGAAGGGGTAAACCCATCAAGCGAAAGAGCAGTGATGTTCCAGTTAGTGAGACCCAGCAACGAAAAGAAGTGCGTCGCTACAAATCAACGATCAAAATGATGTCCCACGGTTGACATGGATCCCGACCACCGACCAAGCAGAAGCTGGCCCGTCCATCACAGCAGACAATGTGCACACAGACGAGAGTGAGGCTCTGAGATCCGCAAGTAACAGC
Source organism: Umbilicus rupestris (assembly GCA_963678935.1). Classification (NCBI taxonomy): domain Eukaryota; kingdom Viridiplantae; phylum Streptophyta; class Magnoliopsida; order Saxifragales; family Crassulaceae; genus Umbilicus; species Umbilicus rupestris. Next base: position 7,535,259 of record OY787616.1, read on the forward strand.
CACAGCTAGAGTAACGAAGGGTCTGGTTCAGGATCTTCTGGGTCCAACTAATGAACAAGCAGGTGGCTGCCGTTCCTACTCCTCGACCTAAACCAGAACAAGTTACCGTCAATGAACCAGAACAAGCAGGTGGCTGCCGTTCCTACTCCTCCACCAATGAGCGAAGAAAGGCTAGGAAAGACAGGTGGCTGCCGTTCCTACTCCTCCACCTAAACCAGAACAAGTTACCGCCAACAGTGGAGAGGCAGTGGCCGAGGAGGTGGAGCAGCATCTCCCCAACGAACCCGTGAGCAAAGGGAAAGAGCCATTGGTGCTGAGCTCATCAAATGATGAAGAAACTGCTAAAGCAGGATCTAAAGATTTTGGGGATTTCAGATTAGCTCCTAGAACCCGACCAGAGCCATCCACCGGAAAAGCTGCACCTACTTCAACAATAACAGCTATGACGGGACGTGATCAACAATGAGTGTAGTTCATATTTAAGAAGGCTGTCGGTCCTGAGAGGTGATCAACCGTAGGACAATTGTGTCTGAAAAAGTTGCTGGAGATTGGCCGGTTTTTGGTGCCAGAGGTGATTATCTCTACTAAGAGAGGTAAATTTGCTACGCTTTCTGACTTTTGTTAAACGCTACAACTTGCATTTGGTTAATGAGCTCTTAGCAAATATTCATAGAGACTTTGAATTAGTAAACAATCTTCTATATGGGACAAGCCCACCGGCAGAGATTAGTGTTAATAGACTAGCTGTTGTCTTTAATGGGGGTCTATGCAAAGGTTGGGTCTCATATAATTTAGGAGTTGCTGATTTAACAACCAAGTATGCTATCCTTTATGCATTTTCTATGAGAAATTGGATACCCAGCTCCCACAAGGGAAAGGTGAGTGAAATTCGCAGCGTCTCTGTCAGACAGATTTGTGAACAAACAGTTGCTGCAGCACACTCTTGTTCACTCAGAAATTGTCTCACCAAACAATGAACAAGACAGAAGTTTGTTCACCCAGTTCGGCCAACTGCCTACGTCTGGGGAGGACTATTCTCCAGTCCTCAATCCACTAATCACAGAAGTCTCCAAGTACACTCGGTTACAACTCCATGCAACCTATGCTACTCAACCTTGTGTGGATCACTGGACATAATCAGAACAGGCTCTGACTTGTGTCTGCACACCCTCTACAAATGTCAATCTAGAATAGCTACTGTCTCCTCAAAACTCAGCCTATTCTAAACTACACCCAACTCTGCAGGGTTGCTGTAGCACACAGCTAGTGCACAATTGTCCGCGTCGCTCCAAAACCTTCTGTCGAGCCGTTCGAACGATTCCACGAGCGCTGCACACTCTGGAATGCTCCCCCTCACTCAATGACCTCCAGCCACTAGTGAGGACTGCCGCTTAGACACTCGACCGAGCCACACACCCGTCAGTTCTTCCGCGGCTTTCCTTGATCAACCAACAAGCACCACTGCTCTGAATTGGCTTCCAGATCAAGCTCGGATCAGACTACGCAAGTCCTGATCTCCTTCTGCTTCTGTCACCACAGCTATGCGCTCACGCTCTGCCTTCGGGTGATGATCGAAGAACTCGTCCGTCGCACACCAAAATTCCTCTCTCTGAATTCTGCGTACGCACTCGTGTATCCCTCAGCTTCGATCCCCTTTATGCTCTGACATCTTCTCTCTTAAATAGTAGCGCCAGCTTTAAACAAGAACAAAATTCAGCAATGTCCCAAAAAGAACAGTTATCTCCTAATTTTTAGGAGATTAGATTTGCTTTTGATCTCCAACACGAATCTCCTTCTCTAGCTAGGAATTCCCCACTGGAATATTCTTCACAGCACTTTAAAAGATTCTTCTGATGTTCTCCGTAGAGGTGCCAGGCCTTCTAGCCAAGCCTAGGTTGCTGCTGCTTCTCGGACAGATGTTGCAGCAACTTGAATAAGCTCCTGCTATAGCATCCCCTGCTGTAGCTGCTCCTTGTTCACTTGTGCTGGTTTTGTCAAACACTGCCATACTGCATCATCAATCTCCCCCTTGGCATTTTGACAAAACCCTAGGACACTGATGCACACTTCCATGAACCATTAAATACATCAAAAGAAAAAGTTTAACGTTAAGAGTGAGAGGTGGCCACACTCGGCCTAAGCACGGTGGCTACAAAGAACTCTCCCTCTTTTTGGCACAGATGCTCAAGGGGCCTGCTCTTCATCCGCCGGGAACTCCAGGTCGCTGAGCAGACTTCTGATCTGGCCGCGCCTAGCATCCCTCCTTTTTGCTTCTGCTTCAAGAGTGAGCAGCTCAGATCTGAGATGGCTCACAATTCCGGCACGGAGAGCTGTTTGGATCGTGACGGCAGCGGGAAGGGATTCCTCTAGAGGAGCTGGGGCTGAAGCACCAACCAAGAGCGGATCCTCATAGGCAATGTTTGTGGTCTACTGCATGTTTCCCTTTAAATAGTTTGTGGTCTACTGTAAAGACCTGCGGCTCCTTGGATAAACCTTCAGAAATCTCACCAAGCTCCGGATGCTGTGAGACCATCATCCCATAGATGAGGGAGGGTAGCATGATGGGCTTGCTGGAGGAAGCGCTGCCAGCATGAGTAGCCAGCTGGGGAAACATCACACTGCCCAGACTGATTTTCCTGCTTTTCCCAATAGAGTATAGAAGGTTAGCAAAAGCTCTGCTAACCTTTCCCCTGTGAGAGCTGGGGATCCAGTTTTTAATGCCCAAATGATACAGTAGGGCATTTTTAGAGGTGAGTTCAGCAGCACTAAGATTTGGACCACCCCAAGACAGGCAAACTCCTCCTGTCAGAACCTTAGCTAGCATCTCTGGCTGGACATCCGTGGGCTCTCTGGCATTTTCATGGATCTCAAGAAACTCATCTATTTTTTTAGGGGTGATAAGTACTTTCTTACCCCGCACCCAACTCTTTCCAAACTCATCTCCTCCTTCCTCACCAAATTTTTCTTCCATGTTCACAATAAATTCCCTAACAAGGGCTATATTGAATCTGAATGGGTAAGTCAGGGATTTGAGAAGGTTTACCTCAGTGAGAAGCTGGATAATGGCTGCTGATTTGTACTTGTCCAGGTCCAGCCTCTTTTCTGACACAATGTGCTTTCTCTCAACAGCGCTCCATGATTGGGAGGCATTCCTATTTCTGAACCAAATCCCCCTACTGTGATTGCAGTTGAGTCTGTCAATGCATGTCCTCTCTCAGACGATTCACCAGCAGTGCCTTCATCTTTTTTACTGGATTCCTCTTCTTCACTGCTGGAAACACGAATGAGGATTGGAGCTTTTCCTTTGTCTGAAGGTGGAGGAGGATGTGCTGCAGCAGGTTCTTGTTCAGACGACTCAGCTTCTATCTCCTCCCCTTCACCTACTATGCTAGGGGACAAGACAAGGGTTTTGCACCTCACTTCTGCAGGACCTGCTACAGCATCCTCTGTAGCTTGTTCTTCTCCCGAGACATCTTCAAGCACAGCTTCTTTAGACATCACTGCTGCACTGGCTACAGGCTCCCCGTCACGGACTAGACGCCTTCTTTTCTGCGGGGTTCCTCCTTGTGGAGAAGGACCGCTGTGCGACAAGGGAGAGGTGCGGGCTCCCACATCACCACGTCTAGACGCTGAGCAGGCGCTTCATTACGCGACTTAGACCTCCTTTCAGACCTGCCTTGTCGATCTGCTGCCAGATTCTTCTTCAAACCGCGAGTCTTCACCATTGTTGCGGGTTTGTAGAGGATTGGAGGAACGCACGGTGAGGATGATCGGCAACAAATTTGGGAAGCGCCTTCAACTTGTCTTTGCCCTAGAAATTGATTTACCCGTTATTTTTCCTTTTCAATTTGAAGCTTCTGGATCACGTGCCTTCTCCTAGCTTTAGCAACCAAAATACGTGAACAAGCTTATTCTGACCAGGTTGCTATAGCAGACGCGAGCTAGTTCTCCTACTCATTCCGGATGACCGCTTTGTTTGGCGGATCCTCGTGCGGTTCTGATGATGATTCCTTCACCCATGCCTTGGTTTGTCTAGAGTTCCTCCTCTTCCGACCCTCAAGACTCCTGTCTCTTCGTTTGTCATTTTTGGGTTTCCACACCTGTATTACCTGTGGCTTTCTCCTGTCTTTTGCTTTCCAGTGTCCTGGTGCAGCGATCTTAGTAATCCTCCTCTGCGATTCTTTCCAGTAATAAGCATTTCCCGAAACTACTGGGCAAGGAGTCTTTATGCAGCATGTGTTGGCTCTGGGTTTCGTTCCCCTTTTTCCAACTGAGGAGGTTCTCTGCTGCCGCTTCAGGTTGGAGGATATCTTCTGATTCCCAATATTTGTGCATGAACTCCTTTTATTCTGAGGCTCTGGCTTTGTTTTAGATGGATGATGTGCCAGGTGCTGCAGCATCCTCTTGTTCATGTGTCTAATTCCATCTTTCCCTGCAGGTTTTGGAAAATCATCTGTATTATCCTTTTCATATATCATAGCATCCGAGGCTTTAATGAAAACTGTTCCTCTAGAGCTTTCTTCACTATTATATCCAAGCCCCATTCTCCCTTTTCCAAGTCTTTGAAAAGACAAAATTTCATCCAAGATATTTTTCTAAGAATCAGCCGCCTTGGCTGTTGCTGGTGAGAAACCAATGTCAGTGACTTGGCTTCCTGTGTCTTCCCTTTTCAGAATGGTAACTTGACTGTTGGATAAGGAGAGAAATTTCCTTCGTTCTTCTTCCAGAAGCTTGACTCTGTCAGTCATTGCTTGATTCGTCTGAAGGGCTGCCTCACACTGTTTGAGTATTTTCCCCAGATAGTCAATAAGGCTGACAGATGAGTCCTCCTCATCTTCACTTTCGGATACTTCAATCCCATAGTGAAATTCGTTCTTCTTTAGCTCTTTGAGGTTGAAGTCTGACACACTGGTTAGCACAACACAGTTTTCTTCATCACTTTCCTCAGAGTCACTCCATTTTGCTGTCAGGGACTTGTTGTTCTTTTTCTCTGAGTTTTTGAGGGGTTTGCTGGAACAGTCAGCCTCAATATGTCCATACCCTTCACAGTTCCAGCATTGGACCCCTTTTTTCATTTCTTTCTTCTCATCTTCATTCTGAGCAGGTTCCTTCCCTTTCCTTTTATTTTCTCCACCTCTTCTGAATTGTTTTCGTGAGGATGAGTGATAGAGCCTATTTATACGCAGTATTTAGATCCTAACACTGTGCTTGTTTGCATTATTTTGTCTACAAGATTACTGGTTTCCGGTGTTTTTGTATTCCAGGACAAATTAAGGGCCTAAGTCGGATACACGCTAATAGGCGCATTTAAGGAGCGCAACACACAGCCTGCGGAGCTAGCAGCGCAAGCAGGATAGGAGGTGGCAGAGCGGTGCGCAAACCAACTGCGCGAACCAACGTGCGCAGTGAGCCATGTGCAGGGTAGCGGTATTTCCAAATCTTGAACACCATATCCCTACAAAATCTCCTAGGATTTGGAAGTTGCCAAGATTGTCCTCGGGCCTCACAAGCAGTATATAAAGAGAGGAAGGCTAGGGTTTGACAACAACACATGAGAGAGAACCAGAACTGAAAAACACACGATCTGCCACCGAGGACCTGCGCCAACCGACTGCGCCAACCGAGACACAGCAACCTGCACGCACCTGCTTGTTACTGTTTCCTTGGACACTTTAGCTTTTATTTACTATTTCTATGATGTTTACCACTAGCATGTCTAGCTAAACACTTTGTTTCGGTTGGGCATGATTCTATGAAGTATTTCCTTTGAGACTTGTGCTTAATGCATAGTTTGTTTGCTTGTATTAATTCTGTGCACACGGTTGACAGCTAGTTGTATGAGTAGGAGAAGCCTTGAACCGCAATCTTACTCTTACTACTTGTTGTTATATGTTAAACTAGTTGGTAGCTTGACGGTGACAACTAGGAGTAACGCGCTAGGATAATCAGCTGCTACTGTGACAGGATTCGTAGCTGCTTAGACTAGTTTCAAGAATTAATAGCTCATGGACTTTGATTGGAACATGCGCACATGTTAGGAAGCCTTGATCGGACACTAACTTCAGTAAATCGAACTATAGACGTTTAGAGTCGATGATAAGGAATACATTCATAGAGGATTGTCTTTACCGATACTTCTCATAGTCATAGTACTTAATCTCTACTGCCTGCGCACGTCTAGTGCAAAATCTGCTTTCACTATTGTTTATTCGCACACCTGCGCAACCCAATCACTCGCAACCCCAATTTCGTAAGTTGTAGGTTGCTAGCTAGAACGAGTCTGCTTGCTCCTTATGGGATCGACCCTGACTTAGCCGCTATACTAAGTGGAGAAGGAAGGATTAATTTGACGCGTACAACGACGCACGATCAAATTTTGGCGCCGTTGCCGGGGAGCAACACAGATAAGTTTTAACTAGTTAAAGTTTTCTTTTACAATAGTTAGTTATTTCTGTTTGCTTTATTTTCCTCATTGTTGTTTCTGACAGCGCGCAATCCACATCAGCCTGCGCAACCTTGAAACAGTTGCGCTGGGCAGATTATAGTTGCGCACTGACAGACGCGACAACTTAGTTGTCTTTTAATTTCGTTTCTTTGAGATTTAGAACAGGTCATGGAGGATAACAGCGTTATTGGCGATAACTTAGGGGACAGAACCCCAGAGGGACCTAACAATGCGAGGGCAGACAACTGAGCAGTTCTATCCAGAGAGGAAGTGCAGCGCGAAGTTGAAGCAAGGATGGCCGCTGAAGTGTATAATGCGCCACCCGCGCGACAGGTCGCACGACGCAGAACAGTGCGCGAGATGTCAGCTCCAATCACGGTTAACCAACCATGGTGCATAGTGCTTCCATTAGACGGTCATTTTGAGCTCAAGAGCTCGCTCATTCATCACATGCCTAAGTTTCACGGGATGAACAGTGAGAACCCAGTCAAGCAAGTGCGAGAATTCCTAGTTATCTGCGAGAACATGAAGGCCGAAGGGGAGAGCGACGAAGCGCTGAAGATGAAGGCGTTCCCTTTTTCATTGTGTGATACGGCCAGGCATTGGCTGATGAGCTTACCAGCAGGATCTATTCACACATGGGAGCAGCTCCAGAAGAAGTTCTTGGACAAATTCTATCCTGCAGCCAAGATCGCGCTACTCAGGAGGGAGTTGGCCGCACCTAGGCAGGGCGCAGGAGAATCACTATCGGAGTATTATGAGCGTTTCAGGGAGCTGGAGGCTAACTGCTACAATCACGGCCTGCCCCAGAATGTACTGATAGAGAATTTCCTGAACGGATTGCTACCAATGGAGCTGAGATTATTAAATGCATGCGCAGGCGGGGACATTTGCAACATGTACCCGGAGGACGCGTGGCAGCTGATAGAAGACTCTGCTGGACAGGTAAGACACCAGCTAACAATTGAGAATAGTCGTGCTCGTTCTGTGCATCAGGTAGAAACAAGCGCTGAGATAAAGGAGATGAAGGCCATGCTGCAGAAGTTGATGAATGCGCAAGGGGCGCAACCAGCTGTGCCAAAGGCATGCGAATTCTGCACGTCCACCGAGCATAACACTGATGCATGTCCCACACTTTTCGAGGAATCAGGAGATGTCAATGCTCTAGAAGGATGGGATAATAGAGGGCCGCAGAGGCAGAATCAGCCGCGTTTTGGACTAGCCGCAAATGGGTTCAGATGGAAGGAGGACAACAATTTCCAGAGGCAGTCCGCGGAGCAGCGCGCACCACAGCAGACGCAACAAATTGCGCCCTACAATCCACCGCATCGCCGCACTGACGCGCCAGCTCAAAATAACCAGCAGCCGCGGCGATCCTTAGAAGATATCGTAGGCCAGCTAGCAGACACAGTGCGCAAGCATGATGAGAAGTATGACAAGAGGTTCGAGTCCATTGAAAAGAAGCTGTCACAGATAGCTACCACGGTGTATGAGCTGAAAAAGAGCGATGGCAACCTGCCTTTGCAAGTCATTCAGAATCCCAAGGGAGGAGTCAACGCAGTGACACTGAGAACTGGGCGCACGGTAGGAACAGAGCAGACCGCAGAGGCGCCCGCGCAACTAGTTGCGCAAGCTCCAGAGCCAGCACAGCCGGATGCGCAACCAGCAGCGCAAGCCACAAACCAGCAGGGCAAGGCGCCAGGTATGGCGCAATCGAAAGACAAAAGCATAAATCGTACTAATATACCTGCACCTTTTCCTGTACAGGCACCATTGGCTAGGAAAGAGCGCTTGATAAGGAGCTCTACGAGTTATTCAGTAAGGTGGAAATAAACATTCCCCTTATTGAAGCAGTTCGGCAGATCCCTAGGTACGCCAAGTTCTTAAAGGAGCTGTGCACAAATAAGAGGAGGAAAGGCGAGTGCGCGCAAGTAATGCTACACGCGCATGCCTCAGCAATCGTGCAACATAAGGTACCACCTAAATGCCGGGATCCAGGTACATTCACCATTCCATGCACTTTAGGTAAGACCATAGTAAGTAACTGCATGATTGACCTAGGCGCATCTATAAATGTGCTTCCCTATTCCTTGCATGCGTCATTGCGCCTTGGTCCACTAAAGCCTGCAGGTCTCACCATTCAACTAGCAGATCGGTCGTGCAAACAACCGACGGGCATGATAGAGAACGTCCTCGTCCGAGTAGGAGAGCTGGTGTTCCCAGCAGATTTCTACGTCTTAGAAATGGAGGGTGAGTCGAGCAAGGGAAGTGCGCAGATCCTATTGGGCAGACCATTTCTGATGACAGCGCGCACAAAGATAGACGTGTGGAGGGGTACGCTCTCCATGGAAGTTGATGGCGAGAAAATTCACTTTAACATATTTAAAGGGATGCAGCACCCTCATGAGGACGCCACAGTACACGCGTTAGACAACATAGACGACTTGGTTGCGGATGCGCAGTGTGCGAGCGCAACAGAAGGACCTGGACCGCTGACACAGGCAGAAATGGAGGCGCATGAGGGTGAGCTGAGCAGTGCGGAACCAGTATCCAGGCAGGTACACGATATAGTTAATGTCTGCACTGCTAATAAAATCTTGCCCTCTATTGAACAGGCACCAAAGGTCGAGCTGAAGCAACTCCCCGAGCACCTCAAGTACATATTCTTGGGGAATGAGGATACCCTGCCGGTAATCATAAAGAAAGGATTAGAAGAGGAGCAGGAGGCACGATTACAAGAGGTGCTGCGCGAGAACCAGCGCGCTATAGGATGGACACTTGCCGATCTGCGTGGAGTGAGCACAGACGTGTGCATGCATAGAATTCTATTGGAAGATGGTGTCAAACCATCCAGAGAGGCTCAGCGCAGATTAAACCCGAATATGATGGAGGTAGTGCAGAAGGAGATCCTTAAGCTACTTGACGCAGGAGTCATTTACCCAATCTCAGACAGCAGATGGGTCAGTCCAGTGCACGTTGTGCCAAAGAAAGGAGGAATCACTGTAGAAGAGAATGCGCAGGGCCAGCTAGTTCCCAAGCGCATACAAACTGGATGGCGCATGTGCATCGACTACAGGAAGCTTAACGCAGTCACGTGCAAGGACCATTTCCCACTACCCTTTATGGACCAGGTGCTAGATCGATTAGCGGGAAAGTGACAGCGCGTCGTCGTGCGCCTCAAATTTGAATTTGTAACTCCTGTTAACACACTAGCAAGCGGTAAGCAGGGTCGAACCCAAAGAGAGCAAATGAGTCGGAGTTCAAATGGAAGTCACAGAAAAAGGAACACAACTGAGGATATCAGTTCAAAGAAAATCAGTTCGGGGAGTGCAATGCAACTAGTTATCATCGATCGAATACATGCATAAACTAATGGATTCTGCCTCAGTCCAACATTCCAGCTAAAGATATGTCGACAATAAAATTCTACCTATTCTTAACCGCTAGGCCTTCGAACAAGTTCAATAGTTACTCGACTTATACCACAAATTGGTTCTACCGCTAGGTTTTCCCAAACAATGCAATCAAGTCAAGTGTAACACAATTGATATCAATCTAGCTCACCGCTAAGCTGCACTAAATTGTCAATCAAAGCATTCGTTTCATTCATACAAGGGCAGCAATCCATAGCTCAAATCATGTATTCATTTACCTCAAACCAACTATTGCAATGCAATCCCCAAACTGAAATATTGACTTAGCTACTCATCATATCCATGGTATACAATAGAAACTAGGTTGAGTCACTACAAACTGAGATTAAACGAAACTGAGCTAAAATACAAATTCGATGAATAGTGTTTCCGGCAGTGAATAGTGGATTCCGGCCGTGAACAGTAATGAACAGTGACAGTACGTGAACAGTAAAAATGAACAGTAACCGACAGGTCGTGAACAGTGAATTCCGGCCACTTTTCCAGCAGCTTCTCTCTAGAGCTCCTCCACTGCCGTCACTCTCTTCCGTGAATAGTGCTGTCCCAATAATGGAGTGTTCAAGTGAGATCATTCTTTTCCTAATTTGTCCATGTCTTAGGTTTAGGGTTTTTGGGTTGAACCATCTTGATTGAACCACATGTGCTTGAACCAAATCTGATTTCCAATTGAACCAGCAGAGTTGACTGCTGTTGACTTTTTGGTCTTGGGTGAATGCTTCAAATATGCGATAAAATCCGATGCGATCTTGAACACACCTGCGATACGAAAACACTACAAAAGAGTAATCGATTCACGCAAAATGTAATAAAACTATGGGAATACATAACTCAATGGAGCGTATAAATACACTCCATCAGAAAGCCCTACTTTTGCTTCTTGGACGGATATTCAGGGTACAATCAGATACCCATAGCTGCGGAGGATCAAGAGAAGACCACGTTCACTTGCCCGTTCGGTACGTTTGCGTTTCGGCGCATGTCATTTGGGCTGTGTAACGCGCCAGGTACGTTCCAACGACTAGTCATGAGCATTTTTTCTGATATGATTGGTATATGCATAGAAGTGTTCATGGATGATTTCACTGTATATGGAAGTACCTTTGATGCATGCTTAACACATCTTGATAAGGTCTTAGCACGCTGCATATCAAAAAACCTAGTGCTCAATTATGAAAAATGTCATTTCATGGTATCACATGGTGTAGTACTAGGACATATTATCTCGCAGGAGGGGATCAAGGTAGATAAAGCTAAAATTGATCTTATTTCTAATCTACCTTATGCCACTAACGTGCGCGATGTGAAATCATTCCTTGGGCATGCCGGGTTTTACAGGCGTTTCATAAAAGATTTCTCTAAAATTTGTAAACCCCTGTCTAACCTCTTGCAAAAGGATGTGTGTTTCGAATTTACTGATGAGTGCAGGGCCGCCTTTGATAAGCTGAAAGAGGCGCTGACAAGTGCGCCAGTAATGCGCGCGCTAGACTGGAGCCTACCATTTGAACTGATGTGCGACGCAAGCGATTATGCAGTAGGTGAAGTCCTGGGGCAGCGAGTGGACAAGAAGCCACACGCCATTTATTATGCATCGCGCACACTGGACGCTGCGCAGAGGAACTACACCACCACGGAGAAGGAGCTTATGGCAATTGTGTTTGCGCTGGAGAACTTCCGTGCATATGTTCTAGGCGCCAGGGTCACCATATACACAGACCACGCAACAATCCGCTACCTAATGTCCAAGAAGGAAACTAAGCCGCGCCTGATGCGCTGGGTGCTCCTACTTCAGGAATTTGACTTGGAAATTAAGGATAAGAAGGGCACGGAGAATTCAGTTGCTGACCACCTGAGTAGGATCGTGTAAGAGGACGAGCCAGGGCAGATCACGGAGACATTTCCTGACGAGCATCTGATGGCGCTGACAGGTAAGATACCATGGTATGCGCACATTGCGAATTACCTGGTCACAGGTACGTTTCCTCCTCAATTCAATATAACCCAGTGCATGAGATTGAAACATGAGTCCAAGCATTACCTTTGGGATGATCCATATATGCTCAGAATAGAGCCTGATCAGATTTTAAGGCGCTGCGTGCCTGACCATGAAATTAACTCTGTTTTGATGTTTTGACCTTTGGGAGTAGGCGCCCAATTGGTGACAGTTTCAGGGTGTTTGGAGGAGTTTTGATTTTCTGAGCTTTAGAGGGTGTTGACCGGAGTTGACCAGAGAGACCCAGCCATGATGCAGCCTGCCGAGGACCAAGCTACCCCAGCTCACTTCGCCAGTAAGTACGCGGCCTTCCTGAGGCTTGAGATGTACGGGACTCCGTACATCAGCAGGGAGTTCCTGCGGGAGGTCGGTATGGAGGACCTGATCGGAGAGGCTCGCGCTGGCGGGCTGGGAGGCGCTGTTGGAGATCAACAGCGCAGCAGACACGGAGGACACCTGCGAGTTCCTGGCATCGTTAGAACCAGGTGAGATGGAGATAAGGTACCGGCACCGAGGGGTGTGGTACATTGCCTCGGCTAAGAGGCTGAAGCGCACACTGAGATGTGCTAAGGTGCGAGAAGCTGACATGGACGCGCACACGAATCAGGAGGCGTGGCGCGAGATGGCGATCGGGCCAGTTTTTGCTGCGGGGCGCAGTAGGGGACGAGAGCTGCGTGACCCGTGGATGTTCTACTTGTGACGCTTGGTCGCCTATGCGATTATTGGGCGTTTTAATGGTGCGCCGAAGATCAGCTTGCTGGATATGGAGATTTTGAAGGGGTTTTATTATGGGAAGAGGGTGCTTTTTGTCCTGAACAAGGTAATCCACTGGAGCCGAGTCAGCACCAAGGGGCCGCTGACTTGTGGAGGAATAATTACGCACCTGCTGCGTGCGTTGCATAGAGAGCCGGAGGTGCCCGAGCACACAATGGTGCCGGCTGTTCCTCTGAACCGCGCCCACATGCTGTAGATAAGGGAGGTAGCCGTGAAAGAGGATGGCACATTGGAGTGGTGCTACCGCCTGCAGCCGGCCAGAGTGCAGCGGCCAAGAGCGGAGAGCAGTGCGCAAGCAGCAGAGGCTGCGCAGGAGATGGCGGAGGACGAGGCCCCAGAGCCAGTTGTGCCTCCAGTCAGGCGCGCAAGGACCCGCGCGCAGACTGGAGCGCATTGGAGGGCCCGTGCACCGCAGAGGGAGCCAGTTACCATTTCCATCGAGGATTCTCCCCCGCGTGCACAAAGGAAGCGCCCGAGGACCGAGGCTGAGGAGGCGCCTGAGGAAGCATCAGCAGAGCAGCACATGATGTTCAGCGTCATGCGTGTGCTCGAGTATTTAGCGCCAGAGGGGGCGGACTGGAGCATGAGCCCACCATCAGGGTGGAGATTTGGAGACGCGATTCCTCCTCTCCTCAGCCTGCACCGGCCACCTCCAGGTTCCCCCAGCGAGCCGCGCCAACCAGCCAGCCCTCTTACTCAGCCCCCAGTGCATCCAGCAGAGCCCTCTCCTTCCCCAGCCCCAGCACCAGAGCCAGCCCTAGCACCAGAGCCAGCCACAGAAACAGAGCCCACCCCCGAACTAGCACAAGTACCAGCACCTGCACCATCCCCTGCCCAGCCGTCCCCTGTAGCCGAACCCATCATTAGCTCCAGCTCAGACTCGCTATGGGACCCCGTCTCAGAGGACGACTTCGTGGCGCAGCCTGCCGCCCTTTCTGTTGTACCGCCTTCCTCCAGCACTGATTATGTGACGGATTCTTCAGCGGAGGAGGCGCATGGTTCAGCGGCTGCGTCTAGCTCAGAGGACATATAGAGCTGTAGGGAGGGCGCATTATTTCTTTCGGGTGGTGTCTATTTTTCTTTTATAAGCTGACATTATTCGATATTATGTTGCTCTATTTGTGCTGAACTTTTGTGCTAAATAGTTTGTGACCCTTTGCTATATTGCGCTGCTTTGACTATTGTTTTTAGTTTTTATGTTCTTTGTTTTGATTGCTTGCATGTGCGCGTTCTCCGTGCACTTGAGCTTGAGTCGTGGGGACACGTCTCTGTTTAAGTGTGGGGGGGGAGCGCTACCTTTACCTTTACTTTTCACGTACTTTTGAGCTTTATAGTATAGCTTAGATTAATTGAAGGAAACAGTAGCATTAGTGCGCTTGTGTGCGGGTTGCTCACACTGTCAGCTTGTTTTGCGCTATCCGTATTGCGTGCGCTGCTATCAACTGTTTTAGTATATTTTTTTTCGTTTTTCTGCTCCTGTTAGTTGGGATATACAGGGGATGTGGAGTTGACAGAAACGCTCTAGAGAGGCGGTTAGTCGTTCGCGCTTCGGAGGTGAGGTATATGGTCGAGAGCGCTAGTGGAGGCCTGTGCTTCGCGACCTTCGGAACAAGAGAGCGCGCTCAGTCACGCAGATGCCGAAGGTGAATACCCAAAGCGTGGCGAGGTGGGAAAACAGACCACCTTCCCTCTGGGAGTCGAGCTAAGGAAGGCGGGCGCGGGAGTAAACGCGTGCGCTGACCTGCGCAGACAGACCAAGGAGGGAGAGCGGAGCGTTGTTCCATAGCTGCTATCCGAAGGCCGAGACTGGAACCGTTCTGGGAACGTAAGAAATTGTAGAGAAAGCTGTACAAAAGAAAAAATACCAGCAGATGATATGCGCTAAAGAATCAGCATGCGCACTACTCAGTACCAGCGTGCGCAAGTTCACGAAAAAGAAAAAAAAATCATCAAAACGGCTCAGGTTCCCGGGAAGTGCGCGGAAGAATCACGCACGGGAAGAAGCTTGCGTTATCAACCATATACCCATCCTCGAAGTGAGAGCTGACAACCTGGAGCCTATGAAGAGCTATCTCCCAGCCATCCGAAATGATCTTCATCCTAGCTGAGAGGTAATGAATTGCGAAATCATTATATTAGAACTGCTGAAGGCAGATGCGCGCAGGTGGTAGAGCAGCACAAGGTGATCAGTAGTGCAGATCGCGCCAGAGTGCAAGATTGTGCGCTAGACTCCAGAGAGGTAATGGTATCCGTGCTTGAGTGCTTGTTCGGGACGAACAAGGGGCAAGTGTGGGGGGTTTGATAGAGCCTATTTATACACATTATTTAGATCCTAACCCTATGCTTATTTGCATTATTTTATGTACAAGATTACTAGTTTCCAGTGTTTTTGTATTTCAGGGCAAAACGAAAGCCTAAGCCGGATACGCGCTAACAGGCAGCGTTTAGGACGCGCATCACACAGCCTGCGGAGCTAGCGGCGCAAATAGAAGAATTGGCAGAGTCGACCGGTGCGCTAACCAAGTGTGCCGTGCGCCATGCGCAGATGGTAGTATTTCCAAATCCTGACACCACCAGATTTGGAAGTTGCCAAAGATGAGTCTCTGAGCAGTATATAAAGAGAAGAAGGCTAGGGCATCAGGGAGAGAGAGACGAGAATATACAACAAAGGAGGAAAGAACGGCAGAACTGAAAAACACACGAGCTTGCTGAGAGGACCTGCGCTAGCCGACTGCGCCAGCCAAGACTGCAACCTGCACGCACTGTTTGCTATTGTTTTCTTGGACACTTTAGATATTATTTACTATTTCTATGATGTTTACTACTAGCATGTCTAGCTAAACGCTTAGTATCGGTTGGGCATGAATCTATGAGTATTTCCTTTGAGACTTGCGCTTAATGCATAGCTTGTTTGCTTATATTAATTCTGTGCACATTGTTGGCTGCTTGTTACATGAGCAAGGGAAGCCTTGAACCGCAATCTTACTCTTGTTGCTTGTTGTTGTATGTTAAACTAGTTGAATAGCCTGACGGTGCCAAGTAGGAGTAACGCGCTAGGTTAATCAGTTGCTACTGTGACAGGATTCGCAGCTGTTTAGACTAGTCTTAAGAATTAATAGCTCATGAACTTTGATCGGAACATGCGCACAAGTTAGGAAGCCTTGACCGGACACTAACTTTAGTAAACCAAACTATAGACATTTAGAGTCAATGATAAGGAATACACTCATAGAGGATTGTCTACGCCGATACTTCTCATAGTCATAGTACTTAATCTCTACTGCCTGCGCACGTCTAGTGCAATTCCTGCGTTTACTACTGTTTACTCGCGCATTGCGCAACCCCAATCACTCACACCCCCAGTTTTCGTAAGTGCAGGAACTAGTTAAAGCTAATCTACTGCTTCCCTGAGGATTCGACCCCGACTTAACCGCTGTACTAAGTGGGAGAGGAAGGAATTAATTTGACTCGCACAACGACGCGCGGATCAATGTTCCAATTAGAGTAGGGAAATTTTATGTTCCCGTTGACTTTTATGTGCTTGAAATGGATGAGGATCGTGAAATTAATTGTGGAGAAGGAGTTATAGAACTTAACCTAGGAACCGACAAAATTAAATTTTACTTGAAAAAGGTTTTAAATGCTCCTAGTAGTTCTATGGATTGTCATTTGCTTGAATAAATGATGCTTGTGATGTTTATGATGCTCATGGTGAGTTGACAAGTTTTGAGTACGAGTTGCTGACCCAAGATAGTGATAGTCCATCTTTTGCCTTGTTGGTAAATCTTGAGGACGGTAACACTCTTGATGAGGAGACCATCGAAGAAGATACACAAAAAGGTAAGGAATTCGGTGAGGGGTTGAAACCCCTTCCTCCGAATCTAAGGTATGAATTCCTTGGACCAAACAACTCACTACCCGTTATTATCAAAGCATCTCTTGATGAATGTGAGACCTCTAAGCTTATGCATGTGTTGCAATTGTATAAAGGTGTTATTGGGCATTCCATTGATGATTTGAAAGGGATTAGCCCCAAGGTTTGCATGCATAGGATAAGACTTGAGGAGAATGTGAAACCTAGCCGTGAATTTCTTAGGTGATTAAACCCTAAGCTAGGTGAGGTTGTGTTGAAGGAAGTGTCTAAGTTAAGAGATGCGGGAATAATTTACTCGATCCCCGACTCCGAATGGATGAGCCCAATTCATGTGGTGCCTAAGAAAGGCGGGCTCACCGTTGTGGAGAATGATAAGAATGAATTGATCCCTACGCGCACGGTCACGGGGTGGAGGATGTGCATAGACTACAGGAAATTAAACAAAGCCACCAAGAAAGATCATTTCCCAATTCCTTTTATTGATCATATGTTAGAAAGATTAGCGGGACATGAATACTTTTGCTTTCTAGATGGTTATAGTCGTTTTTTCCAAATTCCCATCCACCCCGATGACCGAGAAAAGACAACATTTACTTGCCCCTATGGCACTTTTGCATATAGGAGAATGCCTTTTGGTCTTTGTAATGCGCCGGGTACTTTTCAAAGATGCATGATGTCCATATTTTCCGAATTTCTTGAAAATTCCATGGAAGTGTTTATGGATGATTTTTTGGTGCATGGATATTCTTTTGATGATTGTCTTACAAATCTTTCACGTGTTTTGGCTAGGTGCATTGAGATGGACTTAGTCCTCAATTGGGAGAAATGTCATTTCATTGTGAAAGAAGGCATAGTTTTGGGACATCGTGTGTCGAAAAGAGGGATCGAAGTCGATAGAGCAAAAATCGAC
This sequence comes from Umbilicus rupestris, assembly GCA_963678935.1. NCBI lineage: Eukaryota > Viridiplantae > Streptophyta > Magnoliopsida > Saxifragales > Crassulaceae > Umbilicus > Umbilicus rupestris. Next base: position 7,552,686 of record OY787616.1, read on the forward strand.
GTGATTGAAAGGCTGCCACCTCCAAGGGATGTTAAAGGAATAAGAAGTTTTCTTGGGCATGCGGGATTTTATCGAAGGTTCATTAAGGATTTCTCAAAGATAGCAAAGCCCCTCATAAATCTTCTACGCAATGAGGTGGAATTTACCTTTGATGAGCCTTGTCTTGAGACGTTTAAGGTATTGAAGAAAGCTTTGGTGACCGCACCTATTATTCAACCACTGAATTGGGATTTACCATTCGAAATGATGTGCGATGGAAGTGATAGCGCCATTGAAGCCGTCTTGGGTCAACGAATCAATAAACTCCTCCACGTAATCTATTACGTTAGTAAAGCCCTTGACACTACCCAAGGAAACTACTCAACAACGGAGAAGGAAATGCTAGCTATTGTCTATGCCTTTGAAAAATTTAGACAATACTTGATTGGTTCTAAAACAATAGTCTACACTGATCATGCCGCCATCAAGTATTTGGTTTTTAAGAAGGAAGCAAAGCCTAGACTTATCCGTTGGGTACTCCTATTGCAAGAATTTGATATAGAGATTAAGGAAAAGAAAGGAGTAGAGAATGTAGTGGCGGATCACTTATCAAGGCTAGAACTAACCAAGGGAGAAGATTCAATAACGATTCCCGTAAATGACACATTCATTGAGGAATACTTGATGAGCATCGAGACAGCGCAAGCTCCATGGTATGCGGACTTCGTGAATTTTCTAGCTTGTGTAATTCTACCGGAGGGAGCAAATTACAATCAAAGGAAGAAATTCCTTCATGATATCAACCGGTACTTTTGGGACGAGCCTTATCTATATAGGCTTTGCGCGGATGGACTTTATAGATCATGTGTCGCGGAATGCGACCAACAAGGTATTCTTGAAGGATGTCACTCTTCTTCTTATGGCGGGCACGGCTCAAGCTCCAAAACGGCCGCAAAGGTACTTCAATGTGGATTTTATTGGCCGAGTTTGTTCAAGGATGCGTATGAGTTCGTGAAGTCTTGTGATGCATGTCAAAGAACCGGAAACATTTCAAAGAGAGATGAAATGCCTCAAAAGGGTATTCTAGAGGTTGAGATATTCGACGATGGAGGATCGACTTCATGGGACCATTCCCATCTTCTTATGGGAATAAGTATATTCTAGTCGCCGTCAACTATGTCTCGAAATGGGTGGAAGCCATTGCCTCACCTTCTTGCGAAGCCAAAGTTGTGATGAAGTTATTCAAGAAGGTCATCTTTCCGAGATTTGGAGCCCCAAGGACCGTAATTAGTGATAATGGAACTCATTTCAAAGAGAGGCAATTCGAAGTGATGCTTTGAAAATATGGAGTTTATCACAAAATTGCGACGCCTTATCACCCTCAAACAAGTGGACAAGTTGAGGTATCTAATAGGGAGATAAAAGCGATCCTCGAAAAGACAGTGGGAAACTCAAGGAAGGATTGGTCGTCAAAGCTCGAAGAAGCTTTATGGGCATATCGCACCGCTTTCAAGACCCCGATTGGCATGTCACCATATCGCCTAATCTATGGGAAGCCATGCCATCTCCCCGTCGAAATGGAGTACAAGGCCATGTGGGCAATCAAGAAGTTGAATTTTGACTTGAAGACGGCGGGAGAGAAGAGAGTCCTCCAACTCCACGAGCTAGACGAGATTAGACTCGATTCTTATGAGAGTTCAAAGATTTATAAGGAGAGGATGAAGAGATGGCATGATAAGAAGATTTTGGCGCGTACATTCCAAAAGGGGGATAACGTACTTCTTTTCAACTCGCGATTGAGGATCTTCCCGGGAAAGCTCAAATCAAGGTGGTCGGGACCTTTTAAAATCGATAAAGTTTATGATGATGGCCATGTAGAGCTCATGAATAATGATGGGGAAGCCTTCAAAGTTAATGGCCATCGAATCAAGGTGTATCATGTAGCTGAACAAAGCTTGGAGCAATAGGACTTCAAGCTTGACGACTCCAACTAATCCCAAGTTCTCTTTTACACCGCTTGAGAAGGGATCCTAGCATTGGACTTCTTAAGTGTGGTTCTATTAAAATGGGAGAATCGGCCACGTCTTAGCCAAGACGTTAAACTAGGCTAGTGAGTATCTTTGCGCCTTGAGTTTAATGAGTAGATTGCATGCGGGTTGCATTTGTTCCTGTTCAATTTCCATGAATTGTGAGGAGTTTGCTGATGATTTGATTGGATTGCCCCATTGAGTGAGTATACCTATATGTAGGGATATTAAGTGTGGGGTATCCATGTATTTGAACCTTGAAATTCGCAGGGTCTCAGTAAGACAGATTTGTGAACAAGCTGTTGCTGCAGCACACTCTTGTTCACTCGAAAATTGTCTCAGCAAACAATGAACAAGACAGAGGTTTGTTCACCCAGTTCGGCCAACTGCCTACGTCTGGGGAGGACTATTTTCCAGTCCTCAATCCACTAACCACAAAGGTCTCCAAGTACACACGGTTACAACTCCACGCAACCTATGCTACTCAACCTTGTGTGGATCACTTGACACAATCAGAACAAGCTCTGACTTGTGTCTGCACACCCTCTACAAATGTCAATCTAGAATAGCTACAGTCTTCTCAAAACTCAGCCTATTTTAAACTACACTCACTCAGCAGGGTTGCTGCAGCAACTACTGTAACACACAGCTGATGCACAACTGTCCACGTCCCTCCAAAGCCTTCCGCTGAGCCGATCGAACGATTCCACGAGCGCTGCACACTCTGGAATACTCCCCCTCACTCAGTGACCACCTGCCACTAGCGAGAACCACCGCTTAGACACTCGACTGAGCCACACACCCGTCAGTTCTTCCGCGGCTGCCCTTGATCAACCAATAAGCACCACTGCTCTGAATTGGCTTCCAGATCAAGCTCGAATCAGACTCTGCAAGTCCTGATCCCCTTCGGCTTCTGTCACCACAGCTCTACGCTCACGCTCTGCTCTCGGGTGATGATCGAAGAAATCGTCCGTCACACACCAAAATTGCTCTCTCTAAATTCTATGTATGCACTCATGTATCCCTCAGCTTCGATCAACCTCTTTGCTCTAAACCCCTTTCTCTTAAATAGTAGCACCAGCTTTAAGCAAGACCAGTGATCGCGCGTCGTTGTACGCGTCAAATATAATCCTTCCTCTTCCACTAGTATAGCGGTTAAGTAAGGGTCGATCTCCACAGGGAGCAAGTAGTTCCGTTTTAGCCAGTGACCTACACTTATAAAGATGGGGGGTGAGTGATTGGTTTGCGCGATGCGCAAGTAACAGCAGTAACGTAATGCAGGAATTTGCACTAGACATGCGCAGGCAATAGAGATTAAGTACTATGACTATGAGAAGTATCGGCGCAGACAATCCTCTATGAGTGTATTCCTTATCATTGACTCTAAATGTCTATAGCTCGACTTGCTAATGTTAGTGTCCGATCAAGGCTTCCTAACATGTGCGCATGTTCCGATCAAAGTTCATGAGCTATTAATTCTTACACTAGACTAAACAACTACGAATCCGATCAAGGTAGTAATTGCCTATCCTAGCGCGTTACTCCTAGTTGGCACCGTCAGGCTATTCAACTAGTTTAACATACAACAACAAGTAACAAGAGTAAGATTGCGGTTCAAGGCTTCCCCTACTCATGCAACAAGCTGCCAGCAATGTGCACAGAATTAATACAAGCAAAACAAGCTATGCATTAAGCGCAAGTCTCAAAGGAAATACTCATAGATTCATGCCCAACCGATACTAAGCGTTTAGCTAGACATGCTAGTGGTAAACATCATAGAAACAGTAAATAATAACTAGAGTGTCCAAGAAAACAATAGCAAACAGTGCGTGCAGGTTGCAGTCTTGGCTGGCGCAGTCGGCTGGCGCAGGTCCTCTCAACCAGCTCGTGTGTTTTCCAGTTCTGCCGCTCTCTCGGGTGTTGTGATGATTATGGTCCTCTCCTCTCTCTCTCTAAACCCTAGACTTCCTCTTCTTTATATACTGCTCAAGAGGCTCATCCTTGGCAACTTCCAAATCTAGTCATGTCAGGATTTGGAAACACCACCATCTGCGCATGGCGCACGGCATACTGCTTAGCGCAATCGGTGAGCGCACCATGGTCGACTCTGCGTATTCTTCTGTTTGCGCTGCTAGCTCCGCAGGCTGTGTGATGCGCGTCCTAAACGCTGCCTGTTAGCGCGTATCCAACTTAGGCCCTCGTTTTGCCCTGCAATACAAAAACACTGGAAACCAGTAATCTTGTACATAAAATAATGCGAACAAGCACAGGGTTATGATCTTAATAATGCGTATAAATAGGCTCTATCAAACCCCCCACACTTGCCCCTTGTTCGTCCTCGAACAAGCACTCAAGCACGGATACTACTACCTCTCTGGAGTCTAGCGCACAGTCTTGCACTCTGGCGCGATTTGCACTACTGATCACCTTGCGCTGCTCTACCACCTGCGCACAACTGCTTTCAACAGTTCTAATATAATGATTTCGCAATTCATTACCTCTCAGCTGGGATGAAGATCATTTCGGATGGCTGGGAGATAGCTCTTCATAGGCTCCGGGCTGTCAGCTCTCACTCCGAGGATGGGTATATGGTTAACAGCGCAAGCTTCTTCTGGTGCGTGATTCTTCCGCGCACTTCCTGGGAACTCAAGCTTTTTGATGATTTTCTTTGTGGATTTTGCTCACGCTGGTACTTGTGCGCATGCTGATTCTTTTGTAGCGCAAATCATCTGCTGGTATTTTTCTTGCGTATAGCTCTATCTATGATTCCTATCTTTCCCAGAACGGTTCCAGTCTCGGCCTCCGGATAACAGCTATGGAACACCGCCCCGCTCTCCCTCCATGGTCTGTCTGCGCAGGTCGGCGCACGCGTTTACACCCGCGCCCGCCTTCCTTGGCTCGACTTCCAGAGAGAAGGTGGTCTGTTTTCCCACCTCGCCACGCTTTTGGGTACTTGCCTTCGGCATCTGCGTGACTGAGCGCACTCTCTTGTTCCGAAGGTCGCGAAGCACAGGCCTCCACTCGCGCTCTCGACCATATACCTCTCCTCCGAAGCGCGAACGACTAACCGCCTCTCTAGAGCGTTTCTGTCAACTCCACATCCGCTGTATATCCCAACTAACAGGAGCAGAAAAACGAAAAAATATACTAAAAATAGTTGATAGCAGCGCACGGCGCAATAAGGATAGCGCAAACAAGCTGAACAGTGCGCGCAGCCCGCATTCAAGCGCACTACTGCTACTGTTTCCTTCAATTAAACTAAGCTACACTAAAAAGCTCAAAAAAACGTGAAATGTAAATGTACGCTCCCCCCCCCACACTAAAACAGAGACGTGTCCCCACGACTCAAGCTCAAGCGCACGGAGAGCGCGCATATGCATGCAAGCAAAATAAAGAACATAGAAACTAAGAACATATAGTCAAAGCAGCGCAATATAGCATAGGGACACAAAATATGTAGCACAAGAGTGCAGCACACATATAGCAACAGAATATAAAAGAAAGTTCAGTAAATAAAGGAAAATAGACACCACCCGAAAGAAATAGTGCGCCCCCCCTACAGCTCTAGAAGTCATCTGAGCTAGACGCAGCCGCTGAACTATGCGCCTCCTCCTCTGAAGAATCCGTCATATCGGTACTGGAGGAAGGCGGTACAACAGAAAGGGCGGCGGGCTGCTCCACGACGTCATTCTCTGAAACGGGGTCCCATAGCGAGTCTGAGCTGGTGCTAATGATGGGTTCGGCTATAGGGGACCTTGGAATGGACGGCTGGGCAGGGGAAGGTGCAGGTGCTAGTACTTGTTCTGGTTCGGGGGTGGGTTCTGGTGCTGGGGCTGCTGGTGCTGGTGCGGGTGCTAGGACTGACTCTGTGGCTGGCTCTGGGGCTGGTGCTGGTACTGGGATGGGAGAGGGATCTGCTGGATGCACTAGGGGCTGAGTAAGAGGGCTGGCTGGCTGGTGCGGCGTACTGGGGGAACCTGGAGGTGGTCGGTGCAGGCTGAGGAGAGGGGGAATCGCGTCTCCAAATCTCCACCCTGATGGTGGGCTCATGCTTAAGTCCGCCCCCTCTGGCGCTAAATATTTGAGCACGCGCATAACGTTGAACATCATGCGCTGCTCTGCTGATGCTTCGTCAGGCGCCGCCTCAGCCTCAGTCCTTGGGTGCTTCCCTGGGGCACGCGGGGGAGAATCCTCGATGGAAATGGTGACTGGCTCCCCCTGTGGTGCGCGGGCCCTCCGGTGCGCTCCAGTCTGCGCGCGGGTCCTTGCGCGCCTTACTGGAGGCACAACTTGCTCTGGAACTTCATCCTCCTCCATCTCTTGCGCGCCCTCTGCTGCTTGCGCACTGCTCTCTGCTCTTGGCCGCGGCACTCTGGCCGGCTGCAAGCGGTAGCACCACTCCAATGTGCCATCTTCCTTCACGGCTACCGCCCTGATCTGCAGCATGTGGGCGCGTTCCAGAGGGACGGCCGGCACCAATGTGTGCTCTGGCACCTCGGGCTCTCCATGTAACGCCCGCAGCAGGTGCGTAATAATTCCTCCGCAAGTCAGCGGCCCCTTGGTGCTGACTCGGCTCCAGTGGTGCACCATGTTCAGAACAAAGAGCACCCTCTTCCCATAATAAAACCCCTTTAAGATCTCCATATCCGGCAAACTGATCTTCGGCGCACCATTAAAGCGCCCAATGATGGCATAGGCAACCAGGCGCCACAAGTAGAACATCCACGGGTCACGCAGCTCTCGTCCCCTGCTGCGCCCAGCGGCAAACACTGGCCCGGTTGCCATCTCGCGCCAAGCCTCCTGGTTGGTGTGCGCGTCCATGTCAGCTTCTCGCACCTTAGCGCACCTCAATGTGCGCTTCAGCCTCTTAGCCGAGGCAATGTACCACACCCCTCGGTGCCGGTACCTTATCTCCATCTCCCCTGGCTCTAATGACGGCAAGAACTCGCAGGTGTCCTCCCTGTCTGCTGCGCTGTTGATCTCCAATAGCGCCTCCCAGCCCACCAGCGCGAGCCTCTCCAAAATGAAGTCCTCCAAACCGACCTCCCGCAGGAACTCCCTGCTGATGCACAGAGTCCCGTACATCTCGAGCCTCAGGAAGGCCGCGTACATGCTGGCGAAGCGAGCTGGGGTAGCTTGGTCCTCGGCAGGCTGCATTTCGCTGGTCAACTCTAGTCAACACTCCACAAACACTCCAAAAATCCAAACTCCTCCGAATGCCCTGAAACTTTCACCAATGGAGCGCCTACTGCTCGCCTACAAAACCCTCCAAGCAACACTCCAATCGGCGCACTCTAACCTGGTGCGATTTCAAAACCCTAGAACACTCCTCCTCCGTACAAAACCCTACTGGAATCATGCTCAAGTCTGGGGGAAGGGTACCTGGGGTGAGTGCGGCCGTGTGCTCTGCAAATCTCTCTAAACTGAAGCTTGGTTGGGCGCCGGACAGTGGGCGGAGGTGCGAAGGTGCGAAGGTGCGAAGGCGGGAGCTGCTTGCAACGGTCGAGTGTGAAAAAGTGCTGAAATTTTCTAAGTCCTGCCCTTATATACCCCCCTGACTGGCGTAGCTGTCCTGCGCACTGTAGTGCGCACGGACCTGCGCACTGCTGCTCGACTAAAAACTACAAGACCTAAACTAACTAAAAGACACTAGAAAAACTGATAGAAAGACATGTAAAAGTAAAACGAGTCGGGTTACCTCCCGACAAGTGCCGTTGTTTAACGTCGTTGGCTCGACTGTACCTCGTTACGTGCCCAAATGTGTGCCAGCGACCTCCCCCACTCTTGCTTCTGAGTGACCCCGCGCTTGTGCATGTGTTGTGTTCGTCTTGGTCCTGCGCAAAGGGTGAGAAGGGTAGTCAACATGGATAATATGTGAGAAGTCGGCAGTAACGAGGGTAGATGAAGAGGAAGAAGAAATGTGAGCAATAGTTTCCAGTTCTCCCTCTGGTGCATCTGGTGGTGCCTCTGGCGCAGCAGCTGGCGCATCTGTTATCTCTGGCTCTGCCAACTCAATGTCGCGCGTTGTACCATCCCAAGGCTCTCCTAGATATCGTTTGACTCTCTGCCCATTGACCTGAAAACGATGCCGGTGCTCGTTTTCTAATTCGATTGTTCCATAGGGGAAAACCTTGGTGACTGTGTACGGTCCAGTCCATTTGCTGCACAGCTTTCCAGGCATGAGCTTCAGGCGTGATGAGAATAATAATACCTGGTCTCCTGGCTCAAAAGTGAGTCTGAGGATATGCTTGTCATGAAACGCCTTTTTCCGCTCCTTGTAATCGCGCAGTCCCTCATAGGCATCCAGGCGCAGCTCTTCTAATTCGCTCAGCTCAAACGCGCGCTCCTTGCCAGCCTCGTCAAGGTTCAGGTTGCAAATGCGTAAGGCCCAGTATGCTTTGTGTTCCAATTCTACTGGCAGATGGCATGCTTTCCGTAGACCAACCGAAACGGTGAAGTCCCGATTGGTGTCTTATGCGCAGTGCGGTATGCCCACAGCGCATCGTCCAGGCGCTGGCTCCAATCTTTACGAGATGGTCTCACAGTCTTCTCCAAGATGCGCTTGATCTCTCTGTTGAAACCTCGGCCTGTCCATTTGTCTGAGGATGATAAGCAGTGGACGTCTTGTGGCGCACCCCATAATGCTTGAAAACTTGCGCCAAGATCCTGTTGCAAAAGTGCGTCCCCTGGTCGCTGATGATTGCCTTAGGCACCCCGTACCTACAAAAGATGTTAGTTTTCAGAAACTCAGCGACCATCTTACCATCATCCTTCCGTGTGGCCTTAGCTTCGACCCATTTGGAGACATAGTCCACCGCGACCAATATATATTCATAGCCGGCAGATGGGGGAAATGGCCCCATGAAGTCAATTCCCCATATATCAAACACTTCATCCACTAGAATTGGCGTCTGCGGCATCTCGTTGCGCGCTGATATGCCTACTGTGCGCTGGCACCTGTCACAATTCCTGCAGTAGTCATATGCGTCTCTAAACAGGTGCGGCCAATAAAATCCGCAGTCCAGGACCTTCCTGCTGGTGCGCTAGGGACCAAAGTGTCCTCCACATGCGTGCGCATGACAAAACATCAAAACAGAGTTAAATTCATTGTCAGGCACGCAACGCCTTAAGATCTGATCAGGTCCTATTCTGAGCATATAAGGATCATCCCAAAGATAATGCTTGGACTCATGTTTCAATCTCATGCACTGGGTTTTATTGAAATGCGGAGGAAACGTACCTGTGACCAGGTAATTCGCAATGTGCGCATACCATGGTACTTACCTGTCAGCGCCATCAGATGCTCGTCAGGAAATGTCTCCGTGATCTGCCCTGGCTACTCCTCTTTTACGATCCTGCTCAGGTGGTCCGCAACTGTGTTCTCCGTGCCCTTCTTGTCTTTGATCTCCAAGTCAAATTCCTGAAGTAGGAGCACCCAGCGCATCAGGCGCGGCTTAGTTTCCTTCTTGGACATTAGGTAGCGGATGGCTGCGTGGTCGGTGTATATGATGACCCTAGCGCCTAGAACATATGCACGGAACTTCTCTAGCGCAAACACAATTGCCAGAAGCTCCTTCTCCGTGGTGGTGTAGTTCCTCTGCGCAGCGTCCAGTGTGCGCGATGCATGATAAATGGCGTGCAGCTTCTTGTCCACTCGCTGCCCCAGGACTGCACCTACTGCATAATCGCTTGCGTCGCACATCAGTTCAAATGGCAGGTTCCAGTCTGGTGCGCGCATCACTGGCGCACTGGTCAGCGCCTCCTTCAGCTTATCAAACGCGGCCCTGCACTCATCAGTAAAATCGAAGCACACATCCTTTTGCAAGAGGTTAGACAGGGGAATACAAATTTTAGAGAAGTCTTTTATAAAATGCCTGTAAAACCCGGCATGTCCTAAGAATGACTTCACATCGCGCACGTTCGTGGCATAAGGTAGATTAGAAATAATATCAATTTTAGCTTTATCTACCTTGATCCCCTCCTCTGAGATGATATGTCCTAGTACTACACCATGCGTTACCATGAAATGACATTTTTCATAATTAAGCACTAGGTTCTTAGAAATGCAGCGCGCTAAGACCTTATCAAGATGAGTCAAGCATGCATCGAAGGTACCTCCATATACAGTAAAATCATCCATGAACACTTCTATGCATATACCAATCATATCAGAAAAAATGCTCATGACAAGGCGTTGGAACGTACCTGGCGCGTTACACAGCCCAAATGACATGCGCCGAAACGCAAACGTACCGAACGGGCAGGTGAACGTGGTCTTCTCCTGATCCTCGGCAGCTATGGGTATCTGATTGTACCCTGAATATCCGTCCAAGAAACAAAAATAGGGCTTACCTGCTAATCGGTCCAGCATCTGATCCATAAAGGGTAGCGGGAAATGATCCTTGCGCGTGACTGCGTTAAGCTTCCTGTAGTCGATGCACATGCGCCATCCAGTCTCAATGCGCTTGGGAACTAGCTCGCCCTGCGCATTCTCTTCCACTGTGATTCCTCCCTTCTTCGGCACAACGTGCACTCGACTGACCCATTTGCTGTCCGAGATGGGGTAAATGACTCCTGCGTCAAGCAACTTTAAAATCTCCTTCTGTACTACCTCCATCATATTTGGGTTCAATCTGCGCTGAGCCTCCCTGGATGGTTTGGCACCATCTTCCAACAGAATTCTATGCATGCATACGTCTGGGCTCACTCCACGCAGATCTACCAGTGTCCATCCTATAGCGCGCTGGTTCTTGCGCAGCACCTGCTGTAAGCGCACTTCCTGCTCCTCTTCTAATCCTTTTTTTATGATCACTGGTAGGGTGTCTTCATTTCCCAGGAAAATGTATTTGAGGTGTTCTGGAAGTTGCTTCAGCTCGACCTTGGGTGCCTGTTCAATAGAGGGCAAGATTTTATTGGCAGTGCAAATATGAACTATATCGTGTACCTGTCTGAGCTCTGGTTCAGCACTGCTCAGCTCCTCATCCTGCTCCTCCAACTCTACCTGTGCCAGTGGCTCTGGTCCTACCGTTGCGCTTACGCATTGCGCATCTGTGACTAAATCATCTAAGCTGTCCATTGCGTGCACTGTGGCGTTCTCATGAGGATGCTGCATCCCCTTGAATATGTTGAAATGGATTTCTTCGCCATCAAACTCCATGGAGAGCGTGCCCCTCCACACGTCTATCTTTGTGCGCGCGGTCATCAGAAAAGGTATGCCCAGTAGGATCTGCGCACTGCTGGTGCTTGCTTCACCCTCCATTTCTAGCACATAAAAATCTGCTGGGAACACCAGCTCTCCTACTCGTACAAGAACATCCTCTATCATGCCTGCAGGTTGTTTGTAAGACCCATCTGCTAGCTGAATGGTGAGACCTGTAGGCTTTAGTGGTCCAAGGCGCAATGTCGCATATAGGGAATAGGGTAACAAATTGATGGATGCGCCTAAATCAATCATGCAATTGCTTACTGTGGTTTTACCTAAAGTGCATGGGATAGTGAACGTACCTGGGTCTCGGCACTTAGGTCGTACCTTATGTTGCACGATCGCTGAGGCCTGCGCATTTAGCATTACCTGTGCGCACTCGCCTTTCCTCCTCTTGTTTGTGCACAGCTCCTTTAAAAACTTGGCGTACCTGGGAATCTGCCGAACTGCTTCGATAAGGGGAATGTTGATTTCCACCTTGCTGAATAACTCGTATAGCTCCTTGTCCAGCGCTTCCTTCCTAGCCGATGGTGCCTGCACAGGAAAAGGTGCAGGTATAATAGTACGATTCGTGCCCTTGCCTTTTAATTGTGTTATACCTGGCGCTTCGCCCTGCTGGCGTGTGGCTGGCACTTCTGGTTGCGCATCTTGCTCTGGTCGCGCATTCTGTTCTGTTGGATCCGGGACTTGCGCAGCTGGTTGCGCGGGCGCCTTCGCGGTCTGCTCTGTTCCTATTGTGCGCCCAGTCCTTAGTGTTACTGCATTGACTCCTCCTTTGGGGTTTTGAATCACTTGCGAAGGCAGGTTGCCATCGCTCTTCTTTAGCTCATACACCGTGGTAGCGATCTGTGATAGCTGCTTTTCAATGGACTCGAACCTCTTGTCATACTTCTCGTCATTCTTGCGCACTGTGTCTGCTAGCTGCCCCACGATATCTTCCAAAGATCGCCTCGGTTGCTGGTTGTTATGCGCTGGTGCGTCAGTGTGGCGATGCGGTGGATTGTAGGGCGCAGCTTGTTGCGTCTGCTGTGGTGCGCGCTGATCTGTGGGCTGCCTCTGGAAATTGTTTTCCTCCTTCCATCTGAATCCATTTGCTGCCAGTCCAAAGCGCTGCTGATTCTGTCTTTGTGGTCCTCTGTTATCCCATCCTCCAAGAGCATTGACATCTCCAGATTCCTCGAAAAGTGTGGGACATTCATCAGGTTTGTGCTCGGTTGACTTGCAGAATTCACATACCTTTGGCGCAACTGGTTGTGCGCTTTGCACATGATGAGCGGGCAAATAACCTTGTATTTGTCCACATTTTTCCCTTACTTCTTGTTTGTTCCGCAATTCTATAAAGCCATTTGATGATTTCTTCGTGTATTTCAGGTTAAAATTATGTATCTCGCAATACAAAGTGGCCCAAAGAAAATCTAGACGAATTCCGGTCGATGGAGATCAAAAGAAGCAAAGCTGAGCAAACTGCAGAAGTGATTCGGCCGAATCACTAGTGATTCGCCCACCAGCTTGACCGAATCACCCTCAGCTGCACGAATTGACCTGATCCGGGGAAGTCCTGAAGGTTTGACCGAATCACATAATGGGTGTGACCGAATCAAAAGTGATTCGGCCAAGAGAAGTGATTCGCCCAGTCAAGAAGCTACTGAATAGATGATTCGGCCGAATCAGAGTTGATTCGCCCAGAGGTGCCCGAATCAGTTCAGCTCCACAAGGCGTTTGACCGTATCAAAACAAAGACATTTGACCGAATCAAAAGTGATTCGGCCAGGATAATTGATTCGCCCAAACTCAAAACTGCACTGAACAAAAGGTTCGAGCGAATCACATGGACATTGACCGAATCAAGTGATTCGGTCACTTCGGTCATTTTGTGGGAAACTTCAAAGAGTATAAATAGAAGGAGATAGAAGTGAAGAAAAAGAGCTTGCTTTTTCTCTCAACCCTAGACGACAAGTTTCCACTTTTTGCAACCCAAGACGACAAAACTCAAGGAAGATCAAGCTTGATGGAAGATTGAAGCTTGGATTGAAGATTCCACATCATCCTCTTCTAAACCCTAGCTTTGTATTTACATTTATGCTTCCTTTAGTTGTCATATTTTTGTACACACTCATTATGAGTGAGTAGTTACTTTTGTGGTTGGGGATTAAATGGATCCCCTAGGATTGGATATGATGTAGAACACTATTGTTGTTGCATTGAATGAAGTTTGGTTTGATTATATTGTGCCCTAGCTATGTATTCATTGTATGCACACCAAGTGTTTGACGAAATGCTTAAGTGAGTATGCTCGGTTAGAACCCCTAAGGAAGGAGCGAGAGTTGAACTTAGGATGTTTCATAGCTATTGTATGATCATAGATGGAGTGTTTGTGCGTGAGAGCGACATGCATTCTTGACATTAGGCTAAGTTTTGAGCGGATTTGAGTAACCGGCCAATAGACCGAGAGGGTGCGGTTATGGAACTCATATTCTACACGGTTCAATAGAATGAGAGTTTGAGAACCTTGTCATTTATGTATCCTCTCCATTCTAGGGAAGGAGCGAGAGTTGAACCTAGAGTGGATGATGCATTAGCCTTGCTTTTATCAACCAAATGTAGTTCATGCATGTATTAGTGTGTTATTTCATTTCCTCATATCTTAGGAGAGAAGTTGAATCCCTAGTCACCCTTTTTATTCATTAAGTAGAACTCAAGAATATCATTTATCTTTAGTGCTTGCTAGAGATACCTCTATAGGAGGACATATTCCCCCCCAAAAACCGTAGACTTACATTAGTAGCATTGATTAGTTGTCAATTAGTCTAAGCTTTTCCCTTGGGTTCGATCCGAGGTCACTCGGTTATAAATATTGTTTGATATTTGCGTGACTAGAGTAGCACTACATTTTGCTTGCCTAAAACGCCAACGTCAGCACACTCATCAACTTCTGCAGCATGGCCTTCATTTCCTTGATCTCAGCTTGTTTCTACCTGACGCACAGAACGAGTACGACTATTTTCAAGTATTAGCTGATGTCTTACCTGACCAGCAGAGTCTTCTATCAGCTGCCACGCGTCTTCTGGGTACATGTTGCAAATGTCGCCTCCTGCGCATGCGTTCAATAATCTCAGCTCCATGGGTAGCAATCCATTCAGGAAGTTCTCTATCAGCACATTCTGGGGCAGGCCATGATTGTAGCAGTTGGCCTCTAGCTCCCTGAAACGCTCGTAATACTCTGACAGTGACTCTCCTGCGCTCTGCCTAGGTGCGGCCAGCTCCCTCCTGAGTAGCGCGATCTTCGCTGCAGGATAAAATTTGTCCAGGAACTTCTTCTGCAGCTGTTCCCATGTGTGAATTGATCCTGCTGTTAAGTTCATCAGCCAATGTCTGGCTGTGTCACACAGTGAAAATGGGAATGCCTTCATCTTCAGCGCCTCATCGCTCTCCCCTTCGGTCTTCATGTTCTCGCATATGACTAGGAACTCTCGCACATGTTTGACTGGATTTTCTTTGTTCATCCCGTGGAACTTGGGCATGTGATGGATGAGCGAGCTCCTTAGTTCAAAATGTCCGTCTGGCGGAAGCACGATGCACCATGGCTGGTTAACTGTGATTGGGGCTGACATCTCGCGCACTGTTCTGCGTCGCGCAGCTTGTCGCGCGGGTGGCGCATTATACAATTCAGCGGCCATCCTTGCTTCAACCTCGCGCTGCACTTCCTCTCTGAACAGGGCTGCGCGGTTATGTGCTCTTGCTTCCTCGGGGGTTCTGTCCCCTAAGTTGTCTCCAACGACACTGTTATCCTCCATGACCTGTTCTAAATCTCAAAGAAAAAGAAATTAGGAGATAACTAATGCTGCTGCGTCTGTCAGGGCGCAACTAGAATCTGCGCAGCGCAACTGTTTCAAGGTTGCGCATGCTAATGGTGATTGCGCGCTGTCAGAAACAACAACGAGAAAACAAAACAAACTGAAAATAACTAGTTACTAAAACTTAGCTGTGTTGCTCCCCGGCAACGGCGCCAAAATTTGATCGCGCGTCGTTGTACCCGTCAAATATAATCCTTCCTCTTCCACTAGTACAGCGGTTAAGTAAGGGTCGATCTCCACAGGGAGCAAGTAGTTCAGTTTTAGCCAGTGACCTACACTTATAAAGATGGGGGGTGAGTGATTGGTTTGCACGGTACGCAAGTAACAGCAGTAACGTAATGCAGGAATTTGCACTAGACGTGCGCAGGCAATAGAGATTAAGTACTATGACTATGAGAAGTATCGGCGCAGACAATCCTCTATGAGTGTATTCCTTATCATTGACTCTAAATGTCTATAGCTCGACTTGCTAATGTTAGTGTCCGATCAAGGCTTCCTAACATGTGCGCATGTTCCGATAAAAGTTCATGAGCTATTAATTCTTACACTAGACTAAACAACTACGAATCCGATCAAGGTAGTAATTGCCTATCCTAGCGCGTTACTCCTAGTTGGCACCGTCAGGCTATTCAACTAGTTTAACATACAACAACAAGTAACAAGAGTAAGATTGCGGTTCAAGGCTTCCCCTACTCATGCAACAAGCTGCCAGCAATGTGCACAGAATTAATACAAGCAAAACAAGCTATGCATTAAGCGCAAGTCTCAAAGGAAATACTCATAGATTCATGCCCAACCGATACTAAGCGTTTAGCTAGACATGCTAGTGGTAAACATCATAGAAACAGTAAATAATAACTAGAGTGTCCAAGAAAACAATAGCAAACAGTGCGTGCAGGTTGCAGTCTTGGCTGGAGCAGGTCCTCTCAACCAGCTCGTGTGTTTTCCAGTTCTGCCGCTCTCTCGGGTGTTGTGATGATTATGGTCCTCTCCTCTCTCTCTCTCTCTAAACCCTAGACTTCCTCTTCTTTATATACTGCTCAAGAGGCTCATCCTTGGCAACTTCCAAATCTGGTCATGTCAGGATTTGGAAACACCACCATCTGCGCATGGCGCACGGCATACTGCTTAGCGCAATCGGTGAGCGCACCATGGTCGACTCTGCGTATTCTTCTGTTTGCGCTGCTAGCTCTGCAGGCTGTGTGATGCGCGTCCTAAACGCTGCCTGTTAGCGCGTATCCGACTTAGGCCCTCGTTTTGCCCTGCAATACAAAAACACTGGAAACCAGTAATCTTGTACATAAAATAATGCGAACAAGCACAGGGTTATGATCTAAATAATGCGTATAAATAGGCTCTATCAACCAGGTTTAAGTAATGTCCCAAAAAGAATAATTATCTCCTAAAACCTAGGAGATTAGATTTGATTTTGATCTTCAACACAAATCTCCTTCTCTGGCTAGGAAACCCCACTGGAATATTCTCCACAGCACTTTAGACAATCTTCTGATGTTCTCCGTAGAACTCCCAGCCCTTCTAATCAACCCCAGGTCGCTGCTGCTTCTCGGACAGATGATGCAGCCACTTGAACAAGCTCCTGCTATAGCATCCCCTGCTGAAGCTGCTGCTTGTTCACTTGTGCTGTAGCTGCTCCTTGTTCACTTGTGCTGGTTTTATCAAATACTGCCATACTACATCATCAATCTCCCCCTTGGCATTTTGACAAAACCCTACAGAGATTTGTTTGTAGAATTTCTTAACCTCCCCTTCTTCTCCTTCTCTTCTCCTCCCCCTTATTGGAATAAATGACAAGGGGGTGCTCCTGGCTGCCCTATGGAGGCAACACACAGAGCCCCAGAGAGGCTCTCAGGTCTTCGAACCGGACTGCATCCAGAGCTTTTGTGAAGATATCAGCAAGTTGTTTGGCAGACACCACATGCTGTAGCGCAATGATATTCTTTTCTACTAGATCACGGATGAAGTGATGACGAATGTCAATGTGCTTGGTTCTGCTGTGCTAAACCGGATTCTTAGATATGCTGATGGCACTCATGTTCTCACAGTAGAGAGTCATTTCATCTTGATCAAGACCATACTCACTCAGCATTTGCTTCATCCACAGCATTTGTGCACAGCAGCTCCCAGCAGCTATGTATTCAGCCTCGGCAATGGATAATGAAATGCTGTTTTGCTTCCTGCTGAACCAAGACACCAGGTTATTTCCTAGGAAGAAGCATCCTCCCGAAGTGCTCTTCCTGTCCTCTGAGCATCCTGTCCAGTCCGCATCACTGTATCCTACCAGATTAGCATTTGTGTCCTTAGTATACCATAAGCCATAGTGCACAGTTCCTCCAACATTCCGAATGATGCGCTTGACCAACTGCAAGTGACAATCTTTAGGACAGGCTTGAAATCCGGCACAGACTCCTACTGCAAAGGAAATGTCGGGGCGGCTGGCAGTGAGGTATAGCAAGCTTCCAATCATGCTTCTGTAGATTGTCTGACTCACTTCCATTCCATGTTCATCTTTAATGGCTTTAACATGATTGGCAGCAGGGGTTCGTTTGTGACTGGCCTTATCTAGCTGGAATATCTGCACAAGATTCTTGCTGTATTTGCTTTGAGCAATAAAGATGCCATCTTCTTTCTGGGTAATCTCCAGACCAAGAAAATATGATAGTTCTCCGACCATGCTGATTTGAAATTCCTGCTGCATGTGATTCACAAACTGCTTCACCAGGTGCTGAGACTTTGATCCAAAGACAATATCATCCACATAGATTTGAGCAATGATCACATCTGACTTGGTTCTTTTGACAAATAGAGTTTTGTCAGCTCCCCCTCATTTGTAGCCATGTTTTTCTAAGAACACTGTCAACCTCTCATACCATGCCCGAGGAGCCTGTTTCAGTCCGTATAAGGCTTTCTTCAACTTATATACATGCTCTGGGTGATGAGGATCTTCAAATCCTTTTGGCTGAGAAACATATACTTCTTCAGAGAGGTCTCCATTCAGGAAAGCACTTTTGACATCCATTTGATATAGTTTAAACCCTAGGAAACAGGACGTGGCTAGAAGAAGTCTGATGGCCTCCAGGCGAGCAACTGGAGCAAACGTTTCTTCAAAATCTAGGCCCTCAATCTGAGAGTATCCCTGCGCAACCAGTCTGGCTTTATTTCTTGTGATGTTTCCCTTTTCATCAGTTTTGATTTTGAAGATCCACTTTGTGCCTATAATATTCACTCCATTTGGTCTGTCCACCAGGTCCTAAACATCGTGTCTTTCGAACTCTGCCAGTTCTTCCTGCATCGCCATCATCCAGAATTCATCACTCATGGCTTCCTTGAAGTTCTTAGGTTCAATGCTGGACATAAAACATGTATTGAGGTAAGCATGGCTTCTGGTTCTTCTTCTTTCTGTCGGATCTCCAATTACATTTGCCAGGGGATGATTCTTCTGAATCTTCTTCGGAGGCTGCCTTGAAGGTGGATCAGGAGCCTCAGTGTTCAGATCTTCAGACAGGCTTTCTAATTGAACATCTGGATTTTCTGCTTCAGACCTTCCTATCGCACAAACCCTAACTGAATCGGCTCAAATATGAGGGGAAGGGTTACCTGGTGAATGTGCGACGGTAAGCTCTTCGAATCTCTCTAAACGGATGGTTGGTTGAGTGCCGGACGATGAGCGGAGGCTGAGGACAGGAGCTTCTTTGCAACGGTCGACTGTAAAAATGCTGAAATTTTTCTAAGTCCTGGCCTTTTAAACCCCCTGTCTGGCGCAGCTGTTCTGCGCACTGAATTTGCGCACTGACCTGCGCACTGCTGCGCTACTAAAACTACAAGTCCTAAACTAGCTAAAAGACACTAGAAAAACTAAAAAAAAACGTGTAAAAGTGAAACGTGTCGGGTTACCTCCCGACAAGTGCCTTTGTTTAACGTCATTGGCTCGACTGTACCTCGTTACTTGCATAAAAGTGTGCCAGCGACCTCCCCCACTCTTGCTCCTGAGTGATCCCGCGCTTGTCCGTGTGTTGCGTTCTTCTTGGTCCTGCGGAAAGGATCGGAAAGGTGGTCAGCATGGTTAATAGTATGTGATAAATCATAAGTAACGAGGTTAAGTAAAGAGGAAGAAGAAATATGAGCAATAGTTCCCAGTTCTCCCTCTGGTGCATCTGGTGGCGACTCTGGCGCAGCAACCTGCGCATCTGTTATCTCTGGCTCTGCCAATTCAACTT
Source organism: Umbilicus rupestris (assembly GCA_963678935.1). NCBI lineage: Eukaryota > Viridiplantae > Streptophyta > Magnoliopsida > Saxifragales > Crassulaceae > Umbilicus > Umbilicus rupestris. The sequence goes on from OY787616.1 coordinate 7,571,983, forward strand.
CGCGCGCTGTGCCATCCCAAGGTTCTCCTAAATACTTTTTCACTCTCTGCCCATTGACCTGAAAACGATGCCGGTGCTCGTTTTCTAACTCGATTGTTCCGTAAGGGAAAACCTTGGTAACCGTGTATGGCTCCGTCCATTTACTGCGCAGCTTCCCAGGCATGAGCTTTAGGCGCGAGGAGAACAATAGTACCTGGTCTCCTGGCTCAAAAGTGCGTCTGAGGATGTTTTTGTCGTGAAATGCCTTTGTGCGCGCCTTGTAATCGCGCAGACCCTCATATGCATCCAGGCGCAGCTCTTCTAATTCGCTTAGCTCAAATGCGCGCTCCTTGCCATCCTCGTCTAGGTTCAGGTTGCAAACGCGCAATGCCCAGTATGCTTTGTGCTCCAACTCCACTGGCAGGTGGCACGCTTTTCCATAAACCAACCGAAACGGTGAAGTCCCAATTGGTGTCTTATGCGTGGTTCGGTATGCCCATAGCGCATCGTCAAGGCGCTGGCTCCAGTCTTTGCGCGACGGTGACGTTGGCGTTTTAGGCAAGCAAAATGAAGTGCTATTCTAGTCACGCAAATATCAAACAATATTTATAACCGAGTGACCTCGAGTCGAACCCAAGAGAAAAGCTTAGGCTAATTTACAACTAATTAATGCTATTATTGAAAGTCTACGGATTTGGGGGGGATTTGTCCTCCTTTAGAGGTACCTCTAGTAAGTACTAAAGATAAATGATATTTTTGGTTTTTGGTTGATGAAACAAAAGAGTGACTAGGGATTCAACTTCTCACCTAAGATATGAGGAAAATGAAATAACTCACTAACACATGCATGAACTACATTGGGTTGATAAAAGCAAGGCTAATGCATCGTCCACTCTAGGTTCAACTCTCGCTCCTTCCCTAGAGTGGAGAGGATACACAAAGGACATGGTTCTCAAACTCTCGCTCTATTGAACCGTGTAGAACTTGAGTCCCATAACCGCACCCTCTCGGTCTATTGGCCGGTTACTCAAATCCGCTTAAAACTTAGCCTAATGTCAAGAATGCATGTCGCTCTCACGCACAAACACTCCATCTATGATCATACAATAGCTATGAAACATCCTAAGTTCAACTCTCGCTCCTTCCTTAGGGGTTCTAACCAAGCATACTCACTTAAGCATTTCGTCAAACACTTGGTGTGCATACAATGAATACATAGTTAGGGCATAATATAATCAAACCAACCTTCATTCAATGCAATAACAATAGTGTTCTACATCATATCCAATCCTAGGGGATCCATTTAATCCCCAACCACAAGTACAACTACTCACTCATAATGAGTGTGTACAAATACATGAAAACTAAATGAGACATGAATGTAAATACAAAGGGTAAAGGGTTTAAGAGAAGTTGATGTAGAATCTTCGACTCAAGCTTGGTTCTTCACCCAAGCTTGGTCTTCTCCGAGCTCCAGTCGCCTAGGGTTGAGAAAATGTGGAAGCTCTCCTTTCTTCACTTCTATCTCCTTCTATTTATACTTTGTGAAGATTTCCAATAAGTGCCCGAAGTGACCGAATCACTTGATTCGGTCAATGCCCATGTGATTCGCTCGAATCTTTTTCTCAGTGCTGTTTTGAGTTTGGGCGAATCACTTATCCTGGCCGAATCACTTTTGATTCGGTCAAACGTCTTGTGGAGCTAAACTGATTCGGGCACCTCTGGGCGAATCACCTCTGATTCGGCCGAATCATCTGTTCAGTGGCGGTCTCGGACTGGGCGAATCACTTTTCTTGGCCGAATCACTTTTGATTCGGTCAACCCCTCAAGTGATTCGGTCAAACCTTCAAGACTTTCCCCGGATCAGGTCGATTCGTGCAGCTGAGAGTGATTCGGCCGAATCACTTCTGCAGTTAGCAACTAGCTTTTTTGACACTTTACAACTTTGATTTACGTCTTGACGTAAACTAGGAAGTTGTATATCTTTGAATTACCTTTCCAACAAGCTATAGAACGTCCCAATCGGATAAGAATCGCGCGCTCGGCAAGCCTTCAAAGATAAACAGGTCAGTCTGCCCAGATTTGATCTACAGGCGAATTCTCCGCGAATCAAGTGATTCAGGCAGCCCCATAATTTTGATTCGCCTGAATCATTTACTCAGTGCTGGAAGGAAACTGGCCGAATCACTTTTCCTTGGCCGAATCAAAAGTGATTCGGCCTATCCTGAATTCCTCTTTGGGAGAATCAACTTTGTAGCGCTGGAATTCTCGTCTGTTTTGACCCCTTAAACCTTCGAATTGTGTCTTGATGTAAACTATGAAGTTGTAGCCCTTTGAGTTAGCTTTCCAACAAGACATGACACGCCTTAATCGGATAAGAAACGTGTGCTCGGCGAGCCTTCGAAGCTGAATAGGTCAATCATGGACGAATCAAACTAGCCTTTTGCTTGATTTTGCTCTCTTTTGCTCTCGATCGACTAGAATTCATCCAGATTTTCTTCACACCACTTCATATCATGTAATATACATTTTTAACCTAAAATGGGCAAAGAAAACATCAAGTGACTTTATAAAATAGGGAAACAAACAAGAAGTAAGGGGAAAATATGGACAAATATAAGGTTATTTGTCCGCTCATCAGACGGTCTCACAGTTTTCTCCAGGATGCGCTTGATCTCTCGGTTGGAAACTTCAGCCTGTCCATTCATCTGAGGGTGGTAAGCGGTGGACGTCTTGTGGGGCACTCCATAATGCTTGAATACTTGCGCTACTATCCTATTGCAAAAATGCGTCCCCTGGTCTCTTATGACTGCCTTAGGCACCCCGTACTTGCAAAAAATGTTAGTTCGCAAAAACTTAGCGACCGTCTTACCATCATCCTTCCGGGTGGCCTTAGCCTCAACCCATTTGGAGACATAATCCACCGCGACCAATATATACTCATATCCGGAAGATGGAGGAAATGGCCCCATGAAGTCAATCCCCCAAATATCGAATACTTCATCCACTAGAATTGGCGTCTGCGGCATCTCATTGCGCGCTGATATGCCCCTTGTGCGCTGGCACCTGTCAGTTCCTGCAGTGGTTATACGAGTCACTAAACAAGTGCGGCCAATAAAATCCGCAATCCAGGATCTTTCTGCTCGTGCGCTTTGGACCAAAGAGTCCTCCACATGCGTGCGCATGACAAAACATCAAAACAGAGTCAATTTCATGGTCAGGCACGCATCGCCTCAAAATCTGATCAGGTCCTATTCTGAGCATATACGGATCATCCCAAATGTAATACCTGGACTCATGCTTTAATCTCATGCATTGGGTTTTAGTGAAATGAGGAGGGAACGTACCTGTGACCAGGTAATTCGCAATGTGCGCATACCATGGTACCTTACCTGTCAGCGTCATCAGATGCTCGTCAGGGAATGTCTCCGTGATTCGCTCTGGCTCCTCCTCTTTCACGATCCTGCTCAGGTGGTCAGCGACTGTGTTTTCCGTGCCCTTCTTATCCTTGATTTCCAAGTCGAATTCCTGAAGTAGGAGCACCCAGCGCATTAGGCGCGGCTTAGTCTCCTTCTTGGACATTAGGTAACGGATTGCTGCGTGGTCTGTGTAGACGATGACTCTGGCGCCTAGAACATATGCGCGGAACTTCTCCAGTGCAAACACGATTGCCAGATGTTCCTTCTCCGTGGTGGTGTAGTTCCTCTGCGCAGCGTCCAGTGTGCGCGATGCATAATAAATGGCGTGCGGCTTCTTATCCACGTTCTGTCCCAGGACTGCACCTACTGCATAGTCGCTTGCGTCGCACATCAGTTCAAACGGCAGGTTCCAGTCTGGCGCGCGCATCACTGGTGCACTTGTCAGCGCCTCCTTCAGCTTATCAAACGCGGTCCTGCACTCATCAGTAAATTCGAAACACACATCCTTTTGCAAGAGGTTAGACAGGGGTATACAAATCTTAGAAAAATCTTTTATGAAACGCCTGTAAAACCCAGCATGCCCAAGGAATGATTTCACATCGCGCACGTTAGTGGAATAAGGCAGATTAGAAATAAGATTTATTTGGGCCTTATCTACCTTGATCCCCTCCTGTGAGATAATATGTCCTAGTACTACTCCATGCGATACCATGAAATGACATTTTTAGTAATTGAGCACTAGGTTTTTTGAAATGCAGCGTGCTAAGACCTTATCAAGATGAGTTAAGCATGCGTCAAAGGTACCTCCGTACACAGTAAAATCATCCATGAACACCTCTATGCATATACCAATCATATCAGAAAAGATGCTCATGACTAGACGTTGGAACGTACCTGGCGCGTTACACAGCCCAAATGACATGCGCTGAAACGCAAACGTACCGAATGGGCAGGTAAACGTGGTTTTCTCTTGATCTTCCGCAGCAATGGGTATCTGATTATACCCTGAGTACCCGTCCAGGAAACAGAAGTATGGCTTTCCTGCTAATCGATCTAGCATCTCGTCCATGAAGGGCAGCAGAAAATGATCTTTGCGTGTGACTGCGTTAAGCTTTCTGTAGTCGATGCACATGCGCCATCCAGTTTGCATGCGCTTGGGAACTAGCTCGCCCTGCGCATTCTCCTCTACTGCGGTTCCTCCTTTTTTCGGCACAACGTGCACTGGACTTACCCATTTGCTATCCGAGATCGGGTAAATGACTCCTGCGTCAAGCAGCTTCAGGATCTCCTTCTGCACCACCTCCATCATATTTGGGTTCAATCTGCGCTGAGGCTCCCTGGATGGTTTGGCATCATCTTCCAATAGAATCCTATGCATGCATACGTCCGGGCTCACTCCGCACAGGTCAGCAAGTGTCCATCCTATGGCGCGCTGGTTCTTGCGCAGCACTTCCTGTAATCGCGCCTCCTGCTCCTCTTCTAATCCTTTCTTTATGATTACCGGCAGGGTGTCCTGATTTCCCAAGAATATGTACTTGAGGTGCTCTGGGAGTTGCTTCAGCTCGACCTTGGGTGCCTGTTTAATAGAGGGCAAGATTTTATTAGCAGTGCAGACATTAACTCTATCGTGTACTTGTCTGGGTACTGGTTCAGCACTGCTCAGCTCATCCTCATGCGCCTCCAACTCTGCCTGTGCTAGTGTCTCAGGTCCTTCTGCTACGCTCGCACATTGCGCATCTGCAACTAAGTCATCTATGTTGTCCATCGCGTGCACTGTAGCGTCCTCATAAGGGTGCTGCATCCCTTTGAATATGTTAAAGTGAATATCCTCGCCATCAACCTCCATTGAGAGCGTGCCCCTCCACACGTCTATCTTTGTGCGCGCTGTCATCAGAAATGGTCTGCCCAGTAGGATTTGCGCACTGCCTTTGCTCGACTCACCCTCCATTTCTAAGACATAGAAATTTGCTGGGAACACCAGCTCTCCTACTCGGACGAGGACGTCCTCGATCATGCCCGTCGGTTGCTTGCACGACCGATCCACTAGCTGAATGGTGAGTCCTGCAGGCTTTAGTGGTCCAAGGCGCAATGATGCATACAGGGAATAGGGAAGAACATTTATAGATGCGCCTAAGTCAATCATGCAGTTGCTTACTGTGGTCTTACCTAAAGTGCAAGGGATGGTAAACGTACCTGGGTCTCGGCATTTAGGTGGTACCTTATGTTGCACGATTGCTGAGGCCTGCGCATTTAGCATTACCTGTGCGCACTCGCCTTTCCTCCTCTTGTTTGTGCACAGCTCCTTTAAGAATTTGGCGTACCTAGGAATCTGCCGAACTGCTTCAATAAGGGGAATGTTTATTTCCACCTTACTGAATAACTCGTAGAGCTCCTTATCAAGCGCTTCCTTCCTAGTCGATGGTGCCTATACAGGAAAAGGTGCAGGTATGTTAGTACGATTCATGCCTTTGTCTTTTGATTGCGCCATACCTGGCGCCTCGCCCTGCTGGCATGTGGCTGGCGCTTCTGGTTGCTCATTTTGCTCTGCTGGATCTGGAGCTTGCGCAACTGGTTGCGCGGGCGCCTTTGCGGTCTGCTTTGTTCCTACCGTTCGCCCAGTCCTCAGTGTCACTGCGTTGACTCCTCCCTTGGGATTCTGGATCACTTGCGAAGGCAGGTTGCCATCGCTCTTTTTCAGCTCATACACCGTGGTAGCAATCTGTGACAGCTGCTTCTCAATGGACTCGAACCTCTTGTCATACTTCTCATCATTCTTGCGCACTGTGTCTGCTAGCTGCCCCACGATATCTTCTAAGGATCGCCTCGGCTGCTGGTTGTTTTGCGCTGGTGCGTCTGTGCGGCGATGCGGTGGATTGTAGGGCGCAGCTTGTTGCGTCTGCTGTGGTGCGCGCTGATCCGTGGACTGCCTCTGGAAATTGTTTTCCTCCTTCCATCTGAACCCATTTGCGGCTAGTCCAAAACGCGGCTGATTCTGCCTCTACGGCCCTCTATTATCCCATCCTCTTAGAGCATTGACATCTCCTGATTCCTCGAAAAGTGTGGGACATGCATCGGTTTTATGCTCAGTGGACGTGCAGAATTCGCATGCCTTTGGCGCAGCTGGTTGCGCCCCCTCCGCATGCATCAACTTCTGCAGCATGGCCTTCATTTCCTTTATCTCAGCGCTTGTTTCTACCTGATGCACAGAACGAGCACGACTATTTTCAAGTGTTAACTGATGTCTTACTTGTCCAGCAGAGTCTTCTATCAGCTGCCACGCGTCCTCTAGGTACATGTTGCAAATGTCGCCTCCTGCGCATGCATTCAATAATCTCAGCTCCATGGGTAGCAATCCATTCAGGAAATTCTCTATCAGCACATTTTGAGGGAGGCCGTGATTGTAGCAGTTGGCCTCCAGTTCCCTGAAACGCTCATAATACTCCGATAGTGATTCTCCTGCGCCCTGCCTAGGTGCGGCCAGCTCCCTTCTGAGTAGCGCGATCTTGGCTGCGGGATAGAACTTGTTCAAGAACTTCTTCTGCAGCTGCTCCCATGTGTGAATTGATCCTGCTGGTAAGTTCATCAGCCAATGCCTGGCCGTGTCACACAATGAAAAAGGAAATGCTTTCATCTTCAGCGCTTCGTCGCTCTCCCCTTCGGCCTTCATGTTCTCGCAAATGACTAGGAATTCTCGCACATGCTTGACTGGGTTCTCGTTGTTCATCCCGTGGAACTTGGCCATGTGATGAATGAGCGAGCTCCTTAGCTCAAAATGACCGTCTGGTGGAAGCACTATGCACCATGGCTGGTTAACCGTGATTGGGGCTGACATCTCGCGCACTGTTCTGCGTCGCGCGGCCTGTCGCGCGGGTGGCGCATTATACACTTTAGCGGCCATCCTTGCTTCAACCTCGCGCTACACTTCCTCTCTGAACCGAACTGCGCGGTTGTCCGCCCTCGCATTCTCTTGGGTTCTGTCCCCTAAATTGTCTCCAATGACACTGTTATCCTCCATGACCTGTTCTAAAACTCAAAGAAAATGAGATTGAAAGACAACTAAGCTGTTGCGTCTGTTAGTGCGCAACTAGAATCTGCGCAGCGCAACTGTTTCAAGGTTGCGTAGGCTGATGTTGATTGCGCGCTGTCAGAAACAACAACGAGAATAAAGCAAACAGAAATAACTAACTATTCTAAAAGAAAACTTAAGCTGGTTAAAGCTTATCTGTGTTGCTCCCCGGCAACGGCGCCAAATTTTGATTCGCGCGTCGTTGTGCGCGTCAAATTAATCCTTCCTTCTCCACTTAGTATAGCGGCTAAGTTAGGGTCGATCCCACAAGGAGCAAGCCGATTCGCTTTAACTAGTAACCTACACTTACGAAAATTTGGGGTGTGAGTGATTGGGTTGCGCAAGTGCGCGAATGACAACAGTTAACGAAAGATTTGCACTAGACGTCCGCAGGCAGTAGAGATTAAGTACTATGACTATGAAAAGTATCGGCGCAGACAATCCTCTATGAATGTATTCCTTATCGTCGACGCTAAACGTTTATAGTTTGATTTACTGAAGTTAGTGTCCGATCAAGGCTTCCTAACATGTGCGCATGTTCCGATCAAAGTTCACGAGCTATTAATTCTTGAGACTAGTCTAAGCAGCTACGAATCCTGTCACAGTAGCAACTGATTATCCTAGCGTGTTACTCCTAGTTGTCACCGTCAAGCTACCAACAAGTTTAACATATAACAAACAAGTTGCAAGAGTAAGATTGCGGTTCAAGGCTTCCCCTACTCATGCAACTAGCTATCGACAGTGTGCACAGAATTAATACAAGCAAACAAACTATGCATTAAGCACAAGTCTCAAAGGAAATACTCATAGAATCATGCCCAACCGATACAAAGCGTTTAGCTAGACATGCTAGTAGTAAACATCATAGAAACAGTAAATAATAGCTAAAGTATCCAAGAACGCAGTAACAAGCAAATGCGTGTAGGTTGCAGTGTCTCGGCTGGTGCAGTCGGCTAGCGCAGGCCCTCTCAGCAGCTCGTGTGTTTTTCAGTTCTGCCTCTCTCTCGTGTGTGTCTTGATGCCTTTCGATGATGATCAAACCCTAGCCTTCCTCTCTTTATATACTACTCATGAGGCCCAAGGAAGGCCTTGGCAACTTCCAAATCTGATGGTGTCAAGATTTGGAAACACCACTATCTTGCGCATGGCACACTGCACACATTGGTTAACGCAATCGGTCTGCGCACCGTAGTTGACTCTGCCACTTCCTGTCTGTTTGCGCTGCTAGCTCCGTAGGTTGTGTGTTGCGCTCTTTAAAAGCTGCCTATTAGCGTGCATCCGACTTAGGCCCTCGTTTCGCCCTGAAATACAAAAACACCGGAAACCAGTAATCTTGTACACAAAATAATGCAAACAAGCATGGTGCTAGGATCTAAATAGTGCGTATAAATAGGCTCTATCATACCTCTATAGGAGGACAAAACCCCCCCTTAAACCGTGAATTTCAATAGTAGCATTATTTAGTTATCAATTAGTCTAGGCTTTTCTCTTAGGATCGACCCGAGTTCACTCAGTTATAAATATTGTTTGATATTTGCGTGACTAGAATAGCACTTCATTTTGCTTGCCTAAAATGCCAACGTCACCTACATCTAGGGATGATGCTCCGATTCTCAAGATTCCACTATCTCAGTTAATCTCCTAAACTATCTAGCATTCTGAACTCACAGATTCTCTTCGTGCAGCCTACACACTTTTAGTGATATATAGCTATAGCTTTGACTCTCAGACTTAGCCTATTCTATTATAATATGTAGCTCAAGGAATGCTTCAGCACACTCTTCACTAGAGTTGTTGTCTCTTTAGTCTACGACCCTCCACTCTCTCCAGCCAAGTAGTCGGACACTCTGAGTTCTTCTAACTCGGTCTTAGCTCCCCCTCAATCAATGACTCCCTCCGTCACTATTGGGAAGCTTCGAACACTGCCTTGCAGCCTGCGACAGTCAATGTCCGCAGTGTATCACCGAGCTCCGATTGTCCCTTTAACGAGCAACGCTCCAGTTGAACTCAGAACCAATCCTGAATCAAACTCCATGAGTTATGATTCCCTCAGCACCGCACACGTCTTCAACTAAGTATATAAAACCCTGCTACCGTAAGTTGAAATCTGTGCGCTCGAGTTGCTCACTCTAATTGTGTTCTCTCCTTCTGTGCGGCTACCCCGCTCTTCCTTTTTAAGCACACCAGCACACCAAAAATGTCAAAGATCATTATCAAAATCTTCTCCTAGATTCTAGCAAGTTTGTTGAGATTCTGTTGCCAAATTTGAACTCTTGAATCTTTATCTTCTTAGACCTCGTGCTGGCGTTAGCTGAGTTCTTGATGACTTCTGCATACCTTCCTGAGCTTCCCTGATCCCGTCTGCACACTGAAGCCTTAACGTGCAACGCCAAGGATTCTGCTCTAGCTCAAGATCATCACGGAGTGCTGAAGTAGACTTTGTCTCTTCAAAGCTCTCTCGCCCACCTTTAAATAGTGGCTCAGCTTTATATCTGCAGACCATGGCTCTTAATTCTTGTTATTTGTCAGTTTTATGATTGTGGTCCAGCCACCGATCTTCAGGGAGTGCTTCAGCAGACTATTTAGCGGTTTTCTCAAGGATGTCATATCCTCAACACTCAAGGCTTCACTACATCTGTCAGAGTATAATGGATTCCAAAACTAAGCCGCACTCTAGTTTAACCACTACTTCTAACCTAGCTCCACCTCAGCTCAATCTGATCACACAGATTAGCTCGCAGTCTGATTCCACAGACTCGCTTCGTACTACCTACACACTTCTAGTAACAAATAGTTACAGACCTGACTCACAAATTTAGCCTATTCTAGTATAATGTGTAGTAGACGGAATACTATAGCAATCTCTGTAGCAGAATTGTTGTAATTTCAGATTCTCCAAGCTCTCCCAGTTGCTTCAATCTGACTTCCATGAGTTCACATGACTCCAGCGATGCTCCCCCTAGATCAATGACCTCCTGTTAATATCAGAAAACTCAAATTTAATCTCCGATCGTCCGTGCTTTCCTCACCTCGACGATTCTTCGACGGCTTATGTACTAGATCTTCAATGAGGCTCTGCTTTAGTTGAACTTGCTGATCAGTCTTCGATCAGAATCTCCCAGTCTTGATCTCTCTCACTTTCAGCCGTGACAGTGCACTCAAGCGCTTTGCTTATCGCTCTTTCTTTCTTTTTGTGTGTGTGTGTGTGTCTGCTAGGAGGCGCTGCCCTTATATATTGGTAGCCCTTGAAGGATTATAGAAACAGTTTCTAAACTTTTTTTGGCAGTCCGAGATCTATCCTAAGATCTTAGGAGATTGTTAAGATTTGGTTTCATAAAATCAGAATATTGAAACCTTATCTTTAAGAAACACTTCCGGTGTGATGATGTTTTCGGACACTTGATGACGTTTGCAAAGCTCCTTGAACCTCAGAGACAATGGCAGCACCTCTCTGGACTTTCTTCGTGCATCTTCAAGCTTCTCGGCCATTTTGCTTTAGCTTCAAATCATCATGGGTTGCTAGAGCGGAATTTGTCTTTTGCCCAGTTTGCTTCAGCTCTTGTGGTCCACAGAGTGCTATAATAGATTTTTGTATTGTGTTGCTGTAACTTTTGTAGATGACTTCTCTAGCACTCTCTGTCAATCAGTCCGTCTCTCTGAGTTCCTCCAACTCAGAATCCTCTCCCCCTTGATCAATGCCCGCCTATCACTATCAAGGAGAGTCGCTCACCTCTTCAACACTCTACAACACCACCTGTCCGCAGCTATTCTTCAAAGCAACTGATTGATCCTTCAACGAGCCACGCTCCATTAAGTTTGGTGGATCAATGCTAGATCAAATCCAGCGTGTTCAGATCCCCTCCAACATAACTTAGGAAAACTACCTCGTAGTCTATGCTCTTCTCTATTGTGTACAGGATGTTGTAGCAACATCTAATAACAAGTTGTTGTAACTTGTTGCTATTTTGTAATTCCTTAGATTGTGCTCTAGCTGTAATCTTCAGGAAGTGCTGTAGCAATTTCTTGTGTCGTTTTGTCAAGCATGTCATACCTCAACAATCTCCCCCCCCCCCCCAGCATTTTGACAAAACCCAAGGACTCTTCTGATCTCAAGCTATCCTAAGCTTGTCTTCAGGCTCTCAAGGTTTCTTCTGATCTTAAGCTATCCAAGCTTATCTTTATACTCCTTCTATGATAGCTTTGTCAGTTTCTTCATACAATCTCTTTCGAGCTCTTGATGAAGATCTCTGATCAACTGGGAAACTCCCTGACTTGTTGTGACACCGGAAGCAATCCTCTGGACAATCTCTGTGCGGCTCCATGTTGATCGGCTACTCTTCGTTAGCTTTGAGTCTTCATGGTATGCTCTAGCATCTTCTCGTAGTTGTCTTCAGAAAGCTTGCTTTAGCTCCTGTTTCCACAAGAAGCTATAGCATCTTCTTTTGCTTGTTTTGTTAGTTTATAGAACATGCTTCAGCCTCTGACTCTACGGGATGCTGTAGCATCTTCTTGCGCCTATTTTTTCAACGATGTCATACCTCAACAATCTCCCCTTTGGCATTTTTGACAAAACCACAGCTGGGGCTCCTCTTCTTTCTCGAAGGTCGACTGACAAAACATGTCCAATCATAACAACAAAAATTTCTTCTCCCCCTTTTTGTCACAAATGACAAGGGTCCGTCATCAGACATGTGGATACAGAGGTTGCTGGAGCATCCTCTTACTCTTCCTGCTTGACTTTTTCTTCCGACCCTGTTTTTTCTGTTTGGTTGGCATATCCTCCCCCTATGCTTCATTGTGGCTTCTGTAAATTCTCCATCAGCATCACTTTCCTGGTGATCTTTTGTTACTCAGTCTCTTTCCATAGCTTTCATGTATTCTATCAAAGAAGCTTTCATCCTCGGCCGTTGCTGCTTCTTCTCTAAACTCTTGTTCTGGTTTCTCGGAGGATTCCTTAACAACGCCTCAATTACATCATCATTCTGCCATGAGTGCTCTACCTCTTTTAATAATCTGGTTGCTTCAGAAACCTGTTCAGATTCAACTCTTCTGATCATCAGTTTCTTCTTTAGCAACCTTTGGAGCATCTCATTATGCTTTGTTCTTCCTTCATGTTGGCCGTAGATGACTTCTCTAGCACTCTCTGCCCCAGTCCGTCTCTCTGAGTTCCTCCAACTCAGAATCCTCTCCCTCTTGATCAATGCCCGCCTGTCACTATCAAGGAGAGTCACTCACCTCTTCAACACTCTACAACAGCACCTGTCCACAGCTGTTCTTTAAAGCAACTGATTGATCCTTCAACGAGCCACGTTCTATTTGAGTTTGGTGGATCAATGCTAGATTAGCGAGTTCTGATTCCTTCCAATACAACTTAGCAAAACTACCTTGTAGTCTATGCTCTTCTCCCGTGCGTACATGATGTTGTAGCAACTTCTAGTACCAAGTTGTTGTAACTTGTTGCTGTTTTGTCATTTCTCAGATTGTGCTCCAGCTACAAATCTTCAGGAAGTGCTGTAGCGGTTTCTTGTATAGTTTTGTCAAGGATGCCATACCTCAATAGTCCATATCAAACTTCGTCACTAAACTCTTCCCATATTTGCTTTCAGATATGAAGATGCTGTCTTGCTTCTGAGAGACTTGAAGACCAATGAAGTTTGATATTTCTCCGACCATGCTCATCTTGAACTCTTTTTGCATATGAGCCACGAATTGCGTCGCCATCTGCTGCGAGCTAGACCCAACGACAATATCATCCACATATATTTGAGCTATGAAAAAGTCTAACTTGGTCCTTCTGACAAAGAGTGTCTTGTTACTGCCTCTTGGTCATAGTCGTGCTCCATTTAGGTAGATTTTGAGTCGTTCATACCATGCTCTTGGGGATTACTTTAACCCATAAAAATCCTTCTTCAACTTGTATACATGATCAGGATGTTAAGGGTTCTCAAACCCTTTGGACTGAGCAACATACACTTCCTCAGACAAAATCCCATTCAAGAAGGCTTGAACTTCATATGGCAGGCAAAAGCTATGAGCAATCTGATGGCTTCCAGTCTTGCTACTGAAGCAAAAGTTTCATCAAAGTCCACACCTTCTATCTGAGTATAGCCTTCTGCCACCATTCTTGCCTTGTTTCATCAGTTTTGTTCTTGTAAATCCACTTGGTTCCGATGATGTTCACCCCTGCAAGTCGAGTCACCAAGTCCCACACATCGTTTCTTTCGAACTCTCCCAGCTCCTCTTGCATTGCAGCTATCCAGTATTCATCTTCCAGAGCCTTTTTAATGTTTTTTTGTTCAATGTTGGACAGAACAAAAGAGTTTCTAATCATGTCACATAAGTGGATGTGAGATGTACCTCGAGTTCATCGTCCTTCGGTGATATCACCGATGACATTTGTCAGTGGATGATTTCTTTGGATTTTCTTTGGTGGGAGACGACCTGGACCTGGATTAATTGGGAGTTCTTCAGAGGGCACTTCCAGTTTTTGCTCAGGATCCTCTTCTTCCACAGGTTGTTCAAGACTACTGCTATAGCATCCTCTAGTACTTCTTCTAGATCAACATTGTTCAGTTCTTGGGGACAGATCTGATTGGCTCTCTCGGCTCGAGGTCTTCATCATCATCACTCTTTGGAAGTTTTTCTTCCTCATCCTTGACAATCACATTGATGGATTCAATCATTGTTCCTGACCGTATGTTGTAGATCCGATATGCTCGGCTGGTGGTGGAGTACCCAAGAAACATTCCCTTGTCGCTCTTAGGATCAAGTTTCTTTCAGTTCTTGCGGTCTCTTAGAATATAGCATTCGCTTCCAAACACATGGATGTATTTGACATACGGCTTTTTTTGTCTCCACAACTCGTAACAAAGTCTTGTCTGTTCCTTTTCTGATGGTCACTCGGTTAATGATGTAGCAGGCAGTGTTCATGGCCTCTGCCATGAAACAGAGTGATCTTTCTTTGCATGTATCATTACACGAGCCATCTCCTGAATAGTCCGGTTCTTTTGTTTAACTACGTCATTCTATTGTGGAGTGATAGGAGAATAGTATTAATGTGTGATGCGTCGGCTGTTGCACAATTCATCCATGGCTTCATTCTCGAACTCCTTTCCATGATTACTCCGTATAGCTGCCACTCTTCGGCTTTTTTCCGTTCCAGCCGGGTAGCTGATCGCGCGTCGTCGTGCGCGTCAAATATAATCCTTCCTCTCCCACTAGTACAGCGGTTAAGTAAGGGTCGATCTCCATAGGGAGCAAGCAGTGAGTCTTAGCCAGTAACCTACACTTAAGAAAACGGGGGTTGCGTGAGTGATTGGGGGTTTTGCGCGATGCGCGAGTAGCAGTGAATATCGTAACGCAGGAAATTGCACTAGACGTGCGCAAGCAGTAGAGATGAAGTACTATCTTTATGAGAAGTGCTGGGCAGACAATCCTCTATGAATGCATTCCTTATCATCGACTCTAAACATCTATAGCTTGTGGTTTACTTGGGTTAGTGTCCGGTAAAGGCTTCCTAACACGTGCGCATGTTCCGTTCAAAGTTCATGTGCTATTAATCCTAGAACTAGACTAAACAGCTGCGAATCCTGTCACAGTAGCAACTGCCTATCCTAACTCGTTACTCCTAATTGTCACGGTAAGTTTGCGGTTCAAGGCTTCCCCTACGCATGCAACTAGTTTAACAGGTGACAAGCAAGCAACACAAGTAAGATTGCGGTTCAAGGCTTCCCCTACTCATGCAACTAACTGTCTCAGTACGCACAGAATTAATACAAGTAAATAAACTATGCATTAAGCTCAAGTCTCAAAGGTAATACATTATAGGTTCATGCCCGACCAACACTAAGTGTTTAGCTAGACATGCTAGTGGTAAACATCATAAACTAGTAAATAACAACTACTGAATCCAAGAAAACGGTAGCAAACAGTGCGTGCAGTGTCTTCTCTCGGCTGGCGCAGTCGGCTGGCGCAAATCTCCTTGACAGGTCCGTGTGTTTTCCAGTTCTGCCGCGCAGTGCCTCTGGAATGCCGCTGAGTGATGATGTTCCAATCCCCTGAAACCCTAGACTTTCTTTGTTTAAATAGTGCCCCAGGAAGTTCATCTTTTGGCAACTTCCAAATCTGGTCACTGGGACTTTGCGCCTGGCGCACAGCATTGATTGGCGCAATCGGGTAGCGCACCTCTGCTGTCTTTCGCCATTTCTTCTTCTGTTTGCGCCGCTAGCTCCTCAGGCTGATCTTTCACTCCTAGAACGCTGCCTGTTAGCGCGTATCCGACTTAAGGACTCGTTTTGACCTGATATACAAAAACATTGGAAACGAGTAATCTTGCTCATGAAATATTGCAAACAAGCATAGGGTTATGACCTAAATAATGTGTATAACTAGGCTCTATCAAACCCCCCACACTTGCCCCTTGTTCGTCCCGAACAAGTACTGAAACGCGGATACAATTACCTTTTCTGAGACTAGCGCACAGCCTTGCATTCTAGCGCAAAATGCACAGTTGCTCAACTTGTGCTGCTTTATCACCTGCGCACAACTGCACTCAACAGTTCTAATATAATAATCCCGAAATTTCATTACCTCTCAGCCGGGATGAAGATCTTTGGATGACTGGAAGATAGCTCTTCTTAGGCTCCTGGTTGTCAGCTCCCGCTCCGAAGATAGGTATATGGTTTCTTGCGCGAGCTTCTTCCAGTGCGTGATTCGTTCGCACACTTCCTGGGTACCTGAGCCTTTGATGATATCCTTTTGGTTTTGCGCACGCAGGTACTAAGTAGTGCGCATGCTGATTCTTTGTAACGCAAATCATCTGCTTCTGCTGGTATTTTTCTTTTGTACAGCTTCCTTTCCAATTTGTTTCATTCCCAGAACAGTTCCAATCTCAGCCTTCGGATAGCAGCTATGGAACTCGTTCCGCTCTCCCTCCTTGGTTTGTCTGCGCCGGTCAGCGCACGCGTTTACATCCGCGCCCGCTTTCCTTAGTTTGATTTCCAGAGAGAAGGTGGTCTGTTTTCCCACCTCGCCACGCTTTGGGTACTTTGCCTTTGGCATCTGCGTGACTGAGCGCGCTCTTTTGTTCCGAAGGTTGCGAAGCACCGGCCTCCACTAGCGCACTCGACCATATACCTCGCCTTCGAAGCACAAGCGACTAACCGCCTCTCTGGAGCATTTCTATCAACTCCACATCCCCTGTATATCCCAACTGACAGGAGCAGAAAAAAACGAAAAAATTATGCTAAAACAGTAGAGAACGGCGCACGCAATACGGATAGCGCAACACAAGCTGGAGCGCATGCGCATCCTGCACTTTAGCGCACTACTGCTACTAATTCTCTTCAACTTAAACTAAGCTATACTAAAAATGCTCAAAACATGAAATGTAAGAGTAACGCCCCCCCCCCCCCCCCCCACACTTGAACAGAGACGTGTCCCCACGACTCAAGCTCAAGCGCACGGAGGCTGCGCACATGCATGCAATGCAACGAAAATAAAGAACAGAAAAGGGAACACAAATAGTCACACACAATATAGCAAGGGAGTCACAGAATGTAGGGCACAAATATTCAGCACACATAATAGTCAACTAGACGCAGCAAAAATAAAAGACACCACCCTAAAGAAAATCACTGCGCCTGCCCTCGGCCTAGAAGTCCTCCGAGCTAGACGCTGCTGCTGACCCATGCGCCGCATCCTCTGAAGAATCAGTCATGGAGTCGGTGCTGGAGGATGGTGGCACAATGGTGAGGGGGTCAGGCTGCTCGTCCTCGGAAAGTGACTCCCATACGGAATCGGAGTCTACGCTGGGAAAGTTAATGGGGGACTCCGGAACAGAAGGCCGGGCAGGGGAAGCTACTGGTGGTGGTACTGGTTCGGGTTCAGGGGTGGGCTCTGCTGCTGGGGCTGCTGCAGGTGCTGACTCTGCTGGGGCTGGGGCTGGGGTTGGTGCTGGAGAGGGTGCTGCTGGGGCTTCTGGGGTTCGGGTAGGAGGTGGATGGTGCAGGCTGAGGAGAGGGGGAATCGCATCTCCAAATTTCCACCCGGATGGTGGACTCATACTCAAATCCGCCCCCTCTGGCGCTAAGTATTCGAGCACGCGCATGACGTTGAACAACATGCGCTGCTCGGCAGTGGCTTCCTCAGGCACCTCCTCAGTCTCAGTCCTTGGGCGCTTGGCGCGTGCACGAGGGGGAGAATCCTCGATGGAAATGGTCACTGGCTCCCCCTGTGGTGCACGGGCCCTCTGGTGCGCTCCAGTCTGCGCCCGGGTCCTTGGGCGCCTGACTAGAGGCACCTCTGGTTCTAGGGCCTCCTCCATCTCTTCATCTGCTGCGGCGGCGGCTGCGGCTGCTGCGCCCTGTGCACTGCTCTCTGCTCTGGCCCGCGCACTGCTCTCTGCTCTGTCCCGCGGTGGTCTGGCTGGCTGCAGACGGTAGCACCACTCTAGTGTGCCATCGTCCCGAACGGCTACCGCCCTGATTTGCAGCATGTAGGCGCGGTCCAGAGGTACAGGCTGCACCAAGGTGTGCTCTGGCACCTCGGGCTCTCCATGTAAGGCCTGCAGCAGGTGCGTGATAAGGCCTCCACACGTCAGCGGCCCCCTCATGCTGACTCGGCTCCAATGGTGCACCATGTTGAGGATGAACAGCACCTTCCGCTCATAATAAAGCCCCGTCAAAATCTCCATATCCAGGAGGCTGATCTTTGGTGCGTCGTTGAAACGGCCAATGACTGTGTAGGCCACGATGCGCCATAAGTAGAACAGCCACGGGTCGCGCAGCTCTCGGCCCCTGCTGCGCCCCGCGGCGAATGCTGGCCCTGTTGCCATGTCCCGCCAAGCCTCCTGGTTATTGTGCGTGTCTAACTCCTCCTCACGCACCTTGGCGCATCCGAATGCGCGCCTCAGCCTCCTTTCTGAGGCTATGAACCAGACACCCCTGTGTCTATATCTGATCTCCCTGTCCCCTGCCTCCAGAGACGCCAGGAACTCACACGTATCTTCCTGGTCTGATGCGCTCCGGAGGTCCATAAGCGCCTCCCAGCCGGCAATCGCTAGCCTCTGCGCCACTAGGTCCTCTAATCCTACCTCGCGCAGGAAATCTCGGCATATGTACGGTGTCCCGTACATGTCCAGGCTGATGAACGCTGCATACTTGTTAGCGAAAGCCGCTGGGGTCTCCTGGTCTGTGGCGGGTCTCATCTTGCGCTGGGCTCCGGTCAATCGCGGTCAATGCTCCCCAAAACCCTAAAATTCGAAACTGCCCAGAATCCTATGAAACTTGGACCGAACGAGCGCCTACTGGTCGCCTACTCAACGCACAAAACAGCACTCCAAGCCGCGCACTCTAGCCTGGTGCGATTTCAAAACCCTAAAAACTGTCTTCTCCGCGCAAACCCTAACAGAAGCGGCTCAAAGCGGAATCGGGGGGTTACCTGGGTGCTGTGCGGTCGTGTTGTCCTTGAATCCCTCTAGACGGACGGTGGGTTGGGCGCTGATCGACGGCAGAGGTCCGAAGGCGGGAGCTCGTGTGTAACGGTCGAGTGAAAAAGTGCTGGGAATTTTCTAAGTCTGGCCTTATATACCCCCCTCTGGCTAGCGCAACGGACCTGCGCATTGATAGGCGCACGGTCCTGCGCACTTGTGTGACTAAAAACTACCAAACCCTAATCTAACTAAAAACACTCAAAAAAAACAAAACAAGCAGAATAAAATGTGCCAAATTAAAACGTGTCGGGTTACCTCCCGACAAGTGCCTTTGTTTAACGTCGTTGGCTCGACGGTACCTCGTTACGTGCCAAGAAGTGCGTCTGCAGCCCCCCCCCCCCCACTCTTGCTCCTGAGTGTCCTTGCGCCAGTGCTTGTGTTACGATCTCATTGGTCCTGCGCAAAGGATACAAGGGAGGGTCAGCATGTGATACATTATTCGTAATGAGGGTAGACGCAGAGGAAGAGGAGATATAGGCGATGGGTGCTAGTTCTCCCTCTGAAACATCTGGTGGTGCGTCTGGCGCAGCAGCTTGCGCGTCCACTATCTCTGGCTCGGCCAAGTCAATGTTGCGTGTTGCGCCATCCCAAGGTTCGCCCAAGTACCGTTTGACTCTCTGCCCGTTAACCTGAAAACGATGCTGGTGCCCGTCTTCTAATTCAATTGTGCCGTAGGGGAAAACCTTGGTGACGGTGTATGGTCCCGTCCACTTGCTGCGCAACTTCCCAGGCATGAGCTTCAGGCGCGATGAAAATAACAGTACCTGGTCTCCTGGTTCAAATGTGCGCCGGAGGATATGCTTGTCATGATACACTTTGGTGCGCTCCTTGTAATCGCGCAGTCCCTCGTAGGCGTCTAGGCGCAGCTCTTCGAGTTCGCTCAGCTCAAATGTGCGTTCTTTTCCTGCCTCCTCCAAGTTCAAGTTGCAAATACGTAAAGCCCAATATGCCTTGTGCTCGAGCTCTACTGGCAGGTGGCATGCCTTCCCATAGACCAGCCGGAATGGTGAGGTTCCAATGGGCGTCTTGTGTGCAGTGCGGTATGCCCATAGCGCATCATCCAGGCGCTGGCTCCAATCCTTGCGCGACGGCCTCACAGTCTTTTCCAAGATGCGCTTGATCTCTCTGTTAGAAACTTCGGCCTGTCCATTTGTCTGCGGATGGTAAGCGGTGGACGTCTTGTGGCGCACCCCATAGTGCTTGAAAACTTGCGCCACAACCCTGTTGCAGAAGTGCGTCCCCTGGTCGCTGATAACTGCCTTAGGCACTCCGTACCTGCAAAATATGTTAGTTCTGAGAAAATCAGCGACAGTCTTACCATCATCCTTGCGCGTGGCCTTAGCTTCGACCCATTTGGATACGTAATCCACGGCCACCAGTATGTACTCGTAGCCGGCAGATGGGGGAAATGGACCCATGAAGTCGATCCCCCAAACATCGAACACTTCATCCACCAGAATCGGGGTCTGCGGCATCTCGTTGCGCGCGGAGATTCCTCCAGTGCGCTGGCACCTGTCACACTTCCTGCAGTGGTCATAGGCATCTCTGAATAGGTGCGGCCAGTAGAATCCACAGTCCAAGATCTTCCTGCTCGTGCGCTTGGGACCGAAATGTCCTCCACAGGCGTGCGCATGACAAAACATCAACACAGAGTTAATCTCATGGTCAGGCACGCAACGTCTTAATATCCGATCTGGACCTATTCTAAGCATGTAAGGATCATCCCAAAGATAATGCTTGGACTCATGTTTCAATCGCATGCACTGAGTTTTATTGAAATGAGGAGGGAACGCACCTGTGACCAGGTAATTTGCGATATGCGCATACCATGGTACCTTACCTGTTAGCGCCATCAGATGCTCGTCAGGGAATGTCTCCTTGATCTGCCCTGGCTCCTCATCCTTTACGATCCTGCTCAGGTGATCAGCGATGGTATTTTCTGTGCCCTTCTTATCTTTGATCTCTAAGTCGAATTCCTGAAGCAGAAGTACCCAGCGCATCAGGCGCGGCTTGGTCTCTTTCTTGGACATGAGGTAGCGGATAGCTGCGTGGTCCGTGTAGATGATGACTCTGGCGCCTAGAACATATGCTCGGAACTTCTCCAGCGCAAATACAATTGCCAGAAGCTCCTTCTCCGTGGTGGTGTAGTTCTTCTGCGCGGAGTCCAGTGTGCGCGATGCATAGTAGATGGCATGCGGCTTCTTGTCCTCGCGCTGCCCCAAGACTGCTCCTACTGCGTAGTCACTTGCGTCACACATCAGCTCGAATGGCAGGTTCCAGTCTGGTGCGCGCATCACTGGCGCACTGGTCAGCGCTTCTTTCAGCTTATCGAACGCCGCCCTGCACTCATCAGTAAAATCGAAGCACACGTCTTTTTGCAACAGGTTAGACAGGGGTATGCAAATTTTAGAGAAATCCTTAATAAAACGCCTGTAAAACCCAGCATGCCCTAAGAACGATTTCACGTCGCGCACGTTGGTGGCATAAGGCAGATTAGAAATAATATCTATCTTAGCCTTGTCTACCTTAATACCCTCCTCTGAAATGATATGACCTAGTACTACTCCGTGCGTTACCATGAAATGACATTTTTCGTAGTTTAGCACTAAGTTCTTAGAGATGCAGCGCGCTAAGACTTTATCTAGATGTGTTAAGCATGCATCAAAGGTACTCCCATATACAGTGAAATCATCCATGAACACTTCTATGCATATACCAATCATATCAGAGAAAATGCTCATGACAAGGCGTTGGAACGTACCTGGCGCGTTGCACAGCCCAAAAGACATACGCCGAAACGCAAATGTTCCGAAGGGGCATGTGAACGTGGTCTTCTCTTGATCCTCCGCAGCTATGGGTATCTGATTGTAACCTGAATATCCGTCCAAAAAACAAAAGTAAGGCTTACCTGCCAAGCGATCCAGCATCTGGTCCATGAAGGGTAGCGGGAAGTGGTCCTTGCGCGTTACAGCGTTCAGCTTCCTGTAGTCGATGCACATGCGCCAGCCAGTTTGTATGCGCTTGGGAACTAGCTCGCCCTGCGCATTCTCCTCCACCGTGATTCCTCCTTTCTTTGGCACAACGTGCACCGGGCTGACCCATTTGCTGTCTGAGATTGGGTAAATGACCCCTGCGTCAAGCAACTTCAGGACTTCCTTTTGCACTACCTCCATCATATTTGGGTTTAACCTGCGCTGAGCCTCCCTGGATGGTTTGGCACCTTCTTCCAACAGAATTCGGTGCATGCACACGTCTGGGCTCACACCGCGCAGATCAGCAAGAGTCCATCCAATAGCGCGCTGGTTCCTGCGCAGCACCTGTTGTAAACGCGCCTCCTGCTCTTTTTCCAATCCCTTCTTGATGATCACTGGCAGGGTGTCCTCATCTCCCAAGAAAATGTACTTGAGGTGCTCCGGGAGTTGCTTCAGTTCGATCTTGGGTGCCTGTTCAATAGAGGGCAAGATTTTGTTAGCGGTGCAAATATGAACCATATCAAGTACCTGTGTGGGTGCTGGTTCAGCACTGCTTAGCTCCTCCTCTTGCTCCTCCAGCTCTGCCTGTGTCAGTAGCTCTGGTCCTATGGTTGCGCTCGCACACTGCGCTTCTGTGACTAAATCGTCAAAGCTGTCCATTGCGTGCACAGTAGCGTCCTCATGTGGGTGCTGCATCCCTTCGAAGATGTTGAAATGGATTTCTTCGCCATCTACCTCCATGGAGAGCGTGCCCCTCCACACGTCTATCTTCGTGCGCGCAGTCATCAGAAACGGTCTGCCTAGGAGGATCTGCGCACCGCTGGCGCTTGATTCACCCTCCATTTCGAGCACATAAAAGTCTGCTGGGAACACCAGCTCTCCTACTCGAACTAGGACATCTTCTATCATGCCTGCAGGTTGTTTGCACGATCTATCTGCTAGCTGAATTGTGAGACCTGCAGGTTTTAGTGGTCCAAGGCGCAAGGTCGCATAGAGAGAATATGGTAATAAATTGATTGATGCGCCTAAATCGATCATGCAGTTGCTTACCGTGGTTTTACCTAAGGTGCAAGGGATAGTGAATGTACCTGGATCTCGGCACTTAGGTGGTACCTTTTGTTACACGATTGCTGAGGCCTGCACATTTAGCATTACCTGTGCGCATTCGCCTGTCCTTCTTTTATTTGTGCACAGCTCTTTTAAAAACTTCGCATACCTGGGAATCTGTCGAATAGCTTCTATGAGAGGTATGTTGATTTCCACCTTGCTGAACAGCTCATATAGTTCCTTGTCCAGTGCTTCTTTTCTCGCCAGTGGTGCCTGCACAGGGAAAGGAGCAGGTATGTTAGTACAATTTTTGTCCTTGTTTGTCGAGTGAGACATACCTGGCGCTTTGCCCTACTGGTTCGTGGTTGGCGCTTCTGATTGCGCCTCTGGCTCTGGTTGCGCACTCTGAGCTGCTGAATCTGGGACTTGCGCAACTGGTTGCGCGGGCGCCGGCGCGGTCTGCTCTGTTCCCACTGTGCGCCCAGTCCTCAGTGTTACTGCATTAACTCCTCCTTTAGGGTTCTGAATCACTTGCGAAGGCAGGTTGCCATCGCTCTTTTTCAGCTCATACACCGTGGTTGCAATTTGTGAGATGCTTCTCTATGGATTCGAACCTCTTGTCATACTTTTCGTCATTCTTGCGCACTGTGTCTGCTAGCTGCCCCATGATATCTTCCAAGGATCGCTTTGGTTGCTGATTGTTCTGCGCTGGTGCGTCTGTGCGGCGATGCGGTGGATTGTAGGGTGCAGCTTGTTGCGTCTGCTGTGGCGCGCGCTGATCAGTGGGCTGCCTCTGGAAATTGTTCTCTTCTCTCCATCTGAATCCATTTGCAGCAAGCCCAAAGCGCGGCTGATTCTGCCTCTGCGGTCCTCTGTTGTCCCATCCTCCAAGGGCATTTACATCTCCAGTTTCTTCAAAAAGTGTTGGGCATTCGTCTTTCTTGTGCTCAGTGGACCTGCAGAATTCACATACCTTTGGCGCAACTGGTTGTGCGCTCTGCGCACTCATCAGCTTCTGTAGCATGGCCTTCATTTCTTGGATCCCAGCGCTTGCCTCTACCTGATGCACAGAACGATTACGACTACTTTCAAGTGTCAATTGATGTCTTACCTGCCCAGCAGAATCTTCTATCAGCTGCCATGCATCCTCCGGGTACATGTTGCAAATGTCCCCTCCTGCGCATGCATTCAGTAGTCGAAGCTCCATGGGTAGCAGTCCATTCAGAAAGTTCTCTATCAGCACATTCTGAGGAAGCCCGTGATTGTAGCAGTTGGCTTCTAGCTCCCTGAAACGCTCGTAGTATTCTGACAGAGACTCCCCTGCGCTCTGCCTTGGCGCGGCCAATTCCCTTCTGAGCAGCGCAATCTTCGCTGCTGGATAAAATTTGTCTAAGAATTTCTTCTGCAGCTGCTCCCATGTGTGGATTGATCCTGCGGGTAGGCTCATCAGCCAGTGTTTGGCTGCATCGCTCAATGAAAATGGGAATGCCTTCATCTTCAGCGCTTCATCGCTTTCCCCTTCGGTCTTCATGTTTTCGCAAATGATTAGGAACTCCCGCACATGCTTGACTGGATTTTCGTTGTTCATTCCGTGAAACTTGGGCATGTGATGGATGAGTGAGCTCCTCAGTTCGAACTGTCCGTTGGGCGGAAGCACTATGCACCATGGCTGGTTAACAGTGAGTGGGGCTGACATTTCGCGCACTGTCCTGCGCCTTGCGACTGGACGAACGGGTGGCGCAATGTATGGTTCAGCGGCCATCCGTGCGTCGACCTCGCGCTGCACTTCCTCCTTGAATAGGGCTGCGCGGTTATGTGCCCTTGCTTCCTCTGGGGTTCTGTCTCCCAGGTTATCTCCAACCACACTGTTATCCTCCATGTCCTGATCCAAACTCAAGAAACGAAATTAAATGGCAACGAAGTTGTTGCGTCTGTCAGTGCGCAACTAGAATCTGCGCAGCGCAACTGTTAAGGTTGCGCAGGCTGATGTGATTGTGCGCTGTCAGAAACAACAACGAGAAAACAAAACAAAATGAAATAACTAGTTACTAAAATGAGAAATGTAAGCTAGCTAAAACTTAGCTGTGTTGCTCCCCGGCAACGGCGCCAAAATTTGATCGCGCGTCGTCGTGCGCGTCAAATATAATCCTTCCTCTCCCACTAGTACAGCGGTTAAGTAAGGGTCGATCTCCACAGGGAGCAAGCAGTGAGTCTTAGCCAGTAACCTACACTTAAGAAAACGGGGGTTGCGTGAGTGATTGGGGGTTTTGCGCGATGCGCGAGTAGCAGTGAATATCGTAACGCAGGAAATTGCACTAGACGTGCGCAAGCAGTAGAGATGAAGTACTATCTTTATGAGAAGTGCTGGGCAGACAATCCTCTATGAATGCATTCCTTATCATCGACTCTAAACATCTATAGCTTGTGGTTTACTTGGGTTAGTGTCCGGTAAAGGCTTCCTAACACGTGCGCATGTTCCGTTCAAAGTTCATGTGCTATTAATCCTAGAACTAGACTAAACAGCTGCGAATCCTGTCACAGTAGCAACTGCCTATCCTAACTCGTTACTCCTAATTGTCACGGTAAGTTTGCGGTTCAAGGCTTCCCCTACGCATGCAACTAGTTTAACAGGTGACAAGCAAGCAACACAAGTAAGATTGCGGTTCAAGGCTTCCCCTACTCATGCAACTAACTGTCTCAGTACGCACAGAATTAATACAAGTAAATAAACTATGCATTAAGCTCAAGTCTCAAAGGTAATACATTATAGGTTCATGCCCGACCAACACTAAGTGTTTAGCTAGACATGCTAGTGGTAAACATCATAAACTAGTAAATAACAACTACTGAATCCAAGAAAACGGTAGCAAACAGTGCGTGCAGTGTCTTCTCTCGGCTGGCGCAGTCGGCTGGCGCAAATCTCCTTGACAGGTCCGTGTGTTTTCCAGTTCTGCCGCGCAGTGCCTCTGGAATGCCGCTGAGTGATGATGTTCCAATCCCCTGAAACCCTAGACTTTCTTTGTTTAAATAGTGCCCCAGGAAGTTCATCTTTTGGCAACTTCCAAATCTGGTCACTGGGACTTTGCGCCTGGCGCACAGCATTGATTGGCGCAATCGGGTAGCGCACCTCTGCTGTCTTTCGCCATTTCTTCTTCTGTTTGCGCCGCTAGCTCCTCAGGCTGATCTTTCACTCCTAGAACGCTGCCTGTTAGCGCGTATCCGACTTAAGGACTCGTTTTGACCTGATATACAAAAACATTGGAAACGAGTAATCTTGCTCATGAAATATTGCAAACAAGCATAGGGTTATGACCTAAATAATGTGTATAACTAGGCTCTATCAGTAGCTAAGGTGGCCGCTACCTTTACAGTCTCAGACTTCTCCATGATAAACTCAACCCATGAGAACCGTGAGTAGTCATCAACACAAAACGAATGCGTACCTCTTCCTTCCGAAGTTCTCTACTTCCATTGGTCCCATGAGATCCATATGCAATAGTTACAGCGGTCTATATGTATTGATCTCAGTGGCCTTGGGGTGGGAGGCTTTCCTTTGTTTTCTAACTTGGCATTCTCCACACACTATGTTCAGCTCTCCTTTGAACTCGAAGATTCCTCGGACTAGTTGTTCTGAAGCAAGCTTTTTGAGGGTTCTCAGGTTGAGGTGTCCCATCCTTTTATGCCATAACTTTATCTCTTCTGTCTTGGTCATGAGACAAGTGTATACAGAGAATGTTGCAGCATCCTTTAGTAAGTAGCAATTATTGGCGGAAATTGTGCCCTTCATTATGCATCTCCCATCTGCATCAAATACTTGATAGAACTTTTGGGCAACAAAGTGCGTACTGGCACATAACTGGCTTATGCTGATGAGGTTTGCTTGTAGTCCATCCACGAGCTTCTAGTCCATCCACGAGCATCACACTTTTATTCCCAGTCATGTGTCTCGAGCATCCACTATCGAAGTACCAGCTGCATTCCTTCATTGACTTCGATGAGCTGTAGGACAAATAAACATATTGTCTTCTTCTTTTCTTATATCTCCGAAGGCTGTCCTGGGATTGCCTTTGTGGCCTCCAATACTTGTTTAGGATAGGACAGACGCGTTGGATATAACCAACCTAACACCTGCATTTGTTCAGTGGAGTTCTACGTGAGTGCTGCAAAGGTTGTTGTAGCATCTCCCGTCTCTTTCTTCTGGGAGTTTCTCTTCCGAGTTAGTTCTTGCTATTTGCTTGGCACATCCTTTCTTTGTACTATAGAATCAGGATCTTCTAGCTTCTGAGCTTTGACAAACGTTGTCATTCCAGTGCCTACTGTGCCCTTGTAGTCAAGTCCTACGTTTCCACCTCCATACCTATGGTAAGATAAGAGATCATTGAGACTGCTTGATCCACTGTTGACCATCTTGGTAGTTTTTCTGTGCAGACTGCTTGATCCACTACTGACCATCTTCGAACTTCTTCTGAGAAACTTACGTGCTATCGATGGCCAGTGAATGCGACCAGTCTGATATTACCGCTCTCCAAGATTTTTCATTTATTTCCTTCAGAAAAGCCTTCAAGTGAGCTTTCCAGTATCCATAGTTTCCTCCTTCGGGCAATGGTGGTCTGCTTGTGCATTGTCCCTCCTTCATATTCGCCGTAGACGTCAGAAATGGATGCCCAGATCTCACTCTATGTGTCTAGTGATCGCCTCTGATACCAATTGATATTGTGCGCGCTGCTAGTGACAAGTTAAAGCATGTTGTTATAGCAACCTCTGGGTCACTTTGCATAACTTCTTTACTTCGGCAGAACCTAATGAACGCAAAATCTTTGGTTTCCTAGTTCGGCAGCTGCCTATGTCTGGGGAGAACTTCACTCGGTGCTCGAGATTTCACAATCTCGGTTCAAGTACAAAGGCTTCCAAAACTCAGCCAACGCTAGTTTAACCTGAAATTGGCACTGCATAACTATAAGCGACACCCCACGAATGCTTCAGCAACTTCTTCGGCTAAGTTACTGACGTCTTGCTTCAGCAAAACCTGAAAAGTACAAACAGAATTGTTTACCCAGTTCGGCAACAGCCTACGTCTGAGGAGAACGATACTCGGTCCTCAAGAATTCTCTATCATAGTTTGAGTACAATGGTTTCCAAAAACTCAGCCAATGCTAGTCTAACCACTACTCCTAACCAAGCCGAAATCACTGCTAAATCTGTCAACACAGACTAGCCTACACTATTTACACACTTCTAATAGTAGATAGCTATCGACCTGAACTCTGTGACACAGCCTATCCTATTACAATGTGTTACAGCGGATGTTACAGCAACTTCTGATGCCAAGTCACTGACGCTTCTACCCCTGACTTCTCTAAGCACTTCCTGCTGAGTAGTCGGACACACGGCACTGATTCCCCTCAAACAATGACCTCCAGTCACTATCAAGGAGCACGCTAGGTAAGTCCACTCAATCTCCACTCCGCGACTGTTTGCCGTTCGGCCTGTCAATGAGGCTCCCATCCAGTCGACTCGCTCGAATCAA
The DNA here is from genome assembly GCA_963678935.1 of Umbilicus rupestris. NCBI lineage: Eukaryota > Viridiplantae > Streptophyta > Magnoliopsida > Saxifragales > Crassulaceae > Umbilicus > Umbilicus rupestris. Next base: position 7,600,484 of record OY787616.1, read on the forward strand.
AATAGTAAACAGACTGCTCCAGTCCAGATTACTCCTCTGCTCTCACACAACTTGCGCTTCAGCACACTCTGCTTAGTGTGTGTTTTCTGCGATTCGGTTTCTTCACGTGTCTTTGCTCCGGTCTCTGCCTCTTTTCATATAGTTCTGCACCTCAGCAACTTGATCCAGCAAATAATCCTACCTTCCGAATTCTTCTGGATTCCCACATGATAATGCTGCCTTCCAAAACTTTCCTAGATTTCAGGAAGTTGTTGAGATTCGGTTCCCTAATTTGGAACCTTATCTTATTGGCCTTCATCTCTGCCAGCTGTGCCTCTACTGAGTATTCTCCATCATCTGAGCCGTCCACTGCCAGTTGCCCCTTTAGTCACAACCTCTTCTGGACAGCTAAGAGCCCCTCCGGATTGATCTGCAACAAAGCTCTTCTCTTTAGCTTAACCCTTGAATTTTCAAGGGAAGCTACAACTCTTCTGGTCCTTGACTGGATTCTTTCTGATCATCTGAACTAGCGGCAAGAGACACAGGTTGCTTAGCTTCATCTGCTTCTTCTGTTTTGTCAGTCTTCTTTTGTAAGTACTAGCTCTCAATACCAGAGTTTGTTGTAGCCTCTTCTTCCGCTCGGGAGCTTCCGCTTTGTCACAGATGCCATATTTGTAACAATCTTCCCCTTGACATTTGCTGACAAAACTAACTACTAAGACAGACATAACCAGTCAATTAACTACCTCCTCTAACACTATTGAACGGCCATTTACTATTAGCCTTTAATAATCTACAACTTTTCTATAGTAGCAGCAGGAGAAATAAGTCAGTTCAAAATGGCAGTTCACAAGTCAATTCGTTACAATCTTCTCCCCCTTTTTGTCACAAATGACAGGGTCTTTATTTTGCAGGAGGGAATTTTAGATCTCTCAGGACGCTTCTAATCTGGTCACGCCGTGCCGCATGCCTCTTGGCTTCCGCCGTCAGATGCTCCAGTTCTGACTCCAAAATGCTGATCACTCTCAGCTGCATAGCATCCCTCAGAGCGAAAGGCTGAGTGGAAGATTGTGTTGCAGCTCCTTCTTATCCTCCTGAGATGGTGTCCAGTAATGGCTCGCCTTCTGCTATATCAGCTATGTGCCTTCCCTTGAAGATTTCGTGATACACCACCGTTGTGGAGTATCATAAACCTCTTCTGACGGCCTAATCGACTCAGGAAGTTTCCGGGTGATCACCTTATTTATAAGCGAAGGGAAGGCAATGCTCTGCCTTGATCTGGTGGAGGAGGCGTGTTCAGCAATCTGGGGGAAGATGAATTTTATTATATTAAATTAATTTTATTATGTTAATTTTATCACATTAATTTTACATTTTTCTTATTATATATAAAATATTTTTAAAAGAATCTGGGGGTGAGTGCTAGAGGAAGGGCAATTGCTTCTCATAATACAACAACAAGAAAGAACAACAACGTACCAAATGTTCAACTTCCTTAAAACTAGGGACGGAAACATCATGGAGAGTGGGGAAATAGTGCGTCAAGAAGATCCTCCAACAACCCTCGGCGACTCTTACTTTCAACTATATGATTTGACTAGTTAGTGTTCACACAACAATATTCTATATAATAATCCGCTGACTTTATATTGTCTTTTACATTTTCCATACAAAAATATGCCTTATTCATGAAATTTTTTAAGAATGTTGATCTTCCTAGCACTGGTCCATTTTATATATCGTCAGTTAAAGACAAGTCTCTAAAAAAAATTCATTGGTGAGCTTATAAAAACCAAGTTCATCAAGTCCAGCCCCATAAAGCACCATTCCTCGAAGGATTGCAACACAGTTGTTAACATTGGACTTTATACCATCCAAAAACAAATTCATACATTATTAAACTAAAATATAGTTTACACTTACCAAAAATCTTCACGGCCATCTTTCATTACGAAATGTGAAAGCTTAAAAATGCATCAGAAAAGCCTCAAGTAAAGGTTATTTGAAAACAATAACATAAAACTATGCCATTCAAACTAGAAGCACAGATATTTGGACAAACCTGCCACAAGAAGCTAAATGAAAAACTTAAGCAACATGTGATGCTTCTCATGGCAAGATCCAATAGTACACAACATTTATAGAGAAGTCAGTTCCCAGAGATCAGCATATAACATTTAACAGTTTGTCCTGTAGGCATGGTATATCTAGCCATGTGCCGCCTCCTACCTGTTTGAAGAATACCTTCAGTGAGAAAGATTTTGAAGAAAGACATTTTTTCAAACCTTAATAAAAGTTCAAATGAACTCAAACTACCATACTTGAGCTTGGATAGTGTAAATAACGCTTTCATTGACTGCGGCAGAAACATAGCCATAAACAATAAATCCATCTTCTCGCAGAGTGTTGAAAACATTGGATATTTGCAAAGGAGTGTTAGGATCTCTAAAGCCGCTAACTTTAACAAAGCTGCTAATGCTTGAAGAACTAGGAAGAGAAGAGTTGTTCATGGCCTCATTTGAGAGCCTCGAAGTCGAAATCCTCTTCAACTCATCTCTTTTTAAGCTCATTTCCTTGATCCGGTTTTGTAGGTGCTTGATGTACGTCGTTGACCTCGTTCATGTGATAAGATATTGACCTCTTCCCCTAATGCATATAGAGCACCCCACAAGCTAGTAGTAAGGGAATGAAAGAGAGGCAGCTAGCTATTATTGGAATGATACCCACCTTGATGTCCTCCTCAATGGGAAGTTGGGATCTGAGGGATGAGTAAAGATTCGACATCTCTTGTCTTCTCTGCCTTTCAATTTCTCTATGAACCTCTTTCCTCCTATCGCTGCTACCATTTTTAGTATCATCATGATCATCAGCACCAGCTACTGATAAAGAAGTATGCTGATGGGGAGTCCGAGAGGCATATTGTTAAGGTTGATTTGCGCCGCCGTCCAGTTCTTGCAGAATGAGGAGACTGAATAATGGAGATAGCAGGAGAATTAGTGGCCATGGGGATACGATTATTATGATAATGATCTTGTTGATTCTGCTGCTGGTTGATATTGATATTGTTGTGATCTGGATAGGATCTGAAACAACAGCTCATCTCCTTGTTGGAAAGGAAACATGAGAGCGTTTTGATTATTAGGGCTTACTGTATTTCTGGATGGAATAGAGAGAGGTTAAGTCCTTGCCTCTTCAACTAATTATATTAAGCAAAAGCCAGGACACATTATTGTATTGTACCAACTACTACATACCACTTTGCTGGTAGATCCTGTATACATGAGAATCAGATTTCCTCCGGCCAAACCACATAATATTAAATGTAGTTGTACATTAAAAAAATTAAATCATATAGTAATTCAAGAATAAAAAATGAAGTCGCATTATAATTGACTGTGTTTTGTTTCGATATACAATATTTTATTATTTCTGTATTTAACATTACTTATAATGTGTCACTGTAATATTAAATGTGCTGGCACAAATCTGCGCCATCCCTTTTCTTCCATCTGATGGCGAGTGTTGGTCATATATAAGGTCAAGTTACTCTTGCAACAAAGGCAGATTCTTCAAGAGAGAATGAATACAAATCGAGAGACTAAGCAACAAACTAAGGTTCCTACAAGAAAGTCGAGAAGCGAAGCTTGATATCGTGCATGCAGCAGTGGTGCTCCCAGCTTATGGCTTTCCCCTGTGAGGTCAGATTAGTGCTGGCGAGGGCATGTAAGCCTGGAGATTTAGCCGTGTAGTGGCTGTGTAATAGCTAGTGGCTAGGGTTCTTTGTTGAGCCGTCTTTGTGCTTTGTTGCGTGGTTGTGCGCGAGAGGAAGTGTGAGCGGCGAGTGCTTGTAACTCAGATTTTGGTTGCCTTGTTCCTGAGCCGTTCATAGTGCAGATTATAGCCAGCTAGAGCTCAACGTGAATGTAGCATCATTTATGGCGTGAACCACGATAAAACTCAGGTTGTACTGCTTTTGTTATTTTCTTGATTGATTTGCATAGTTTAAGGGCTTTGTGATTGCCGAGTTGATGCAAGTAGGCTGATAAGAGTACAAGATTGAGTCGTGATATATTACTTCAGTGGTATCAAGAGCCAATTGACTCTATTCTTGTGACTTTTTTTGGTCACGGGATTCTGTTCTTTAGTCTACAATTGTTAGGAGAAATTGCACTGAACAATTGTTATAAGAAATTGTAGTGATCAAGATCAGTGCTTAAAATCCGTTGTATCTTACTTTCTTGCGAGGTACAAAATGTCTGGACGAATTCAAGTGAATCCATATGATGGCAAGGGGGATTTCGGAGTCTGGTGTCTTAAAATGAAGGCATTGCTGTCGCATTACAAGGTCTTAATTGCCCTGGAAATCAGACCTGACAAATGGAATGAGACCAGAAAAGTCGGAGAGTGGAGATCAATGAGGCCTTTAACCTCCTCATTTTGAGCCTTGCTGACCCTGTGCTTAGAAAGGTTAGCACTGCTACCTCTCATCTTAAATTATGGGGCAAACTAGTGAGTCTGTATCCAAATAAGCATGCGCCTAATTTAGCATACTTAAAGGCTTCTCCATTTGCATTTAAGATGAATAGCTCTAAGACTATATTTGAAAATTTAAATGAGTTCTTGAAGATGACTTTGCTGTTAAATGATACAAATGTTGCCTTGGATGATATTACTGTTGTCATAATCTTGATGAATTCTTTGCCATCTCAATATCAAGTAGTGAAGGATGCTTTTCAGTATTCTGGTACTGTGCTGCTTATGATTTATTAGCATGCTTTGAGAACTAGAGAGCTTAAGCTTACAAACCACAAGTCTTTCGTTCAAAACAGTACTCCTAGTAATGGTGCTAGTACACATAGAAGTGGCACTGCTGATGAAAAACATAAAAATGTTAAGACAAAGGAGTTTAGACCTAACCACAATAAGGAAACTAGAAAGTGTCATTATTGCGGTAAGGTGGGCCACTTGAGGAAAAATTGTTTCAAGTGGCAGGCCAAGTCTAAGGGGGAGGGAAACCCTGAGACTAATGTTGCCTCCACCTCCAAGTGTGAGAATGAAACATCTGAGGTCCTGACTGTCACTAATCAGGCTAGGACTGATCAGTGGATTCTGGACAGTGGATGTTCATTTCACATGTGTCGTCATGCCAACTGGTTTGAGGGACTTTGCAAAGTGGCAAATGAAAGTGTGTTCATGGCCGACAGCAATGCCTGTGAGGTCACAGGCATTGACTCTGTCAGGTTAAGGCTCCTGAGTGGGAAGTCAGTTACTTTAACTGATGCTAGGTTAGTTTCCAATCTTAAGAGAAATTTAATTTCATTAGGAACACTTGATGACTCTGGTTGTGCATACAGTGTGAAAAATGGCTATTGGCAGTGGTTAAAAGAAGTAGAGCAGTCCTGACTGACACTAAAATTAATGGTTCGTATATTCTTGGTAGATTATTGGTTGATAGTGATGTTAATATTGCCGTTGCTTGCAATAATGTGATGACTGATTGTATGAATTGGCATCTTAGGCTTGGTCATATTAGTTATAAGGGATTACTTGAGTTATATAAAAACTGGGCTTGTTTGGGAAAATTTCCATGATTGATTTGCAGTTTTGTGAGGGCTTTGTGCCTACCAAGCAACACAGACTCAAGTTTGGGAAGGGTGTGCATTTATCTAAAGATATCTTAGAATATGTATAATCTGATTTATGGGAGCCTGAGAAGTTTGAGTCTTATGGGGGTAGTAAGTATTTTTTAAAGCATAGTGGATGACTTTTCTAGGTGTGTATGGACCTTCCTGCTAAGAACTAAGGATGAGGCATTCCTTAAGTTCAAGGAATGGTTAATCTTAGAGGAAAATCAGATAGGCAAAAACCTTAAAGTCCTTAGGACTGATAATGGCCTTGAATTTTGCAATGTGGAAGTTTTGCAAAAGTAAAGGTATCCTCAGACATAGAACTGTTAGGTCATCCTCTCAGCAAAATGGAGTTGCTGAGAGGATGAATAGAACTCTATTAGACAGAGTTACAGCCCTCCTTTTCACCTCTGGCTTCCCTAAGGGATTCTGGGGTGAGTGCTTAGCAACTTCCACCTAATTAGTCAATAGAAGCCCTAATAGGAACCTAGATTTTAAGTGTCGGGTTGAAGTCTGGACAGGTAGAGCTCCTGATATGAAGTACTTAAGGATTTTTGGGTGTGCTGCCTACGCACACACCAAGGATGGTAAGCTAGATGCCGGATCAATTAAGACTGTTTTCTTAGGATAGCAGCCAGGGGTTAAGGGCTTTAGACTATGGGACTATAGCTCTAGGGGGGTTAAAATAATTGTTAGCAGGGATGTAGTATTTAATGAGAGTAATTTCCCATGCAAGGTTAGCCCTCAGCCCTTAGATTCCAGCCCAACTGTAGACGTGTGACGGCACGTCGTTCTGTCCTCCAAAATTTAATTTATATTTCCTACTTACTAGCTAGTGGTAAGCAGGGTAGAACCCAAAGGAGAACAATTAGTCTAGAGTTCTGTTAATGTATATGGCATCATTGACAAACTCCAACAGGTGCACAAGAGTCTGCTACAGCAAACGTGTGAAGACAGCAGCTGATGCAGAGTGTTCCAAAATGACCAAGCAGAGTGCACAAGGCATTATGATTAAGGAATGCGCAGGTTTCCAAGGGGGAGTCTTGGGCGTGCAGAGTACTCATTTCTTATCTAAATGAGGCATGCTATATATTGTTGGAAAGCTGACTTGAAGGGCTACAACTTTGTAGTTTGCACCGAGACGTGATTCGAAGGTTTTGAAGGTCAAAAACGCAAGCAAAGTCAGAATTGATCAGCGGGTGGACAAGCAGCCCGATTCTGAGTGGAACGATGGTTTCCTTGTGAGAACCGTCGGTTTAAACATGGAACCGGCGGTTTGGGTCCTGAACCGGCCCCGAAGGCAAAATATCGAGATTCTCTGAAAAGGGCCGGTTCCAAAGTGGAACCGGCGATTTGTAAGTGGAACCAGCGGTTCCATAATGAAACCGCCGGTTCATAGCCAAACCGGACAGCAAACCAATTCAGTCGTTTTTCATTTAATTGGACGATTTTGGGAGAACACGAACGCAAGAGAGAAGAGGATAGCTGGGAGCTGTAGCAGCAGTATTGGCGCAAAGAATAATCTGCCCAGACATGATCTTGTTGAGATCCTGGAGGGTGCTTTAGCAGGAGCAATCCTGCTGAGATCCTAGAGGATGCTATAGCAGGAGCTTGTTTAAGTTGCTGCAGCATCTGTCCGAGTAGCAGCAGCAACCTGGGCCTTTGGCAAGAAGGCCTGGGAGCTCTGCGGAGAGCTTCAGAAGAATCTTTTAAAGTGCTGCGGAGAATATTCCAGTGGGGAATTCCTAGCTAGAGAAGGAGATTTGTTTTGGGAATTAAAAACAAATCTAATCTCCTAAAAATTAGGAGATAATTGTTCTTTTTGGGACATTGCTAAATTCTGTTCTTGATTGAAGCTGGCGTAGCTATTTAAGGGAGAATAGTTCAGAGCAGAAAGGGGGATCGAAGCTGAGGGATACACGAGTGCATACGCAGAATTCAGAGAGAGTAATTTTTGGTGTGCGACGAGTTCTTCGATCATCACCCGAAAGCAAAGCGTGAGCGTAGAGCTGTGGTGACAGAAGCAGAAGGAGGTTAGGACTTGCATAGTCTGATCCGAGCTTGATCTGGAAGCCAATTCAGAGCAGTGGTGCTTGTTGGTTGATCAAGGAAGGCCGCGGAAGAACTGACGGGTGTGTGGCTCGGTCGAGTGTCTAAGAGGCGGTTCTCGCTAGTGGCAGGAGGTCACTGAGCAAGGGGGAGTATTCCAGAGTGTGTAGCGGTCGTGGAATCATTCGGTCGGCTCGGCGGAAGGCTTTGGAGCGACGCGGACAATTGTGCATCAGCTGTGTGCTACAGCAGATGCTGCAGCAACCCTGCAGAGTTGAGTGTAGTTTAGAATAGGCTGAGTTTCGAGGAGACAGTAGCTATTCCAGATTGACATTTGTAGAGGGTGTGCAGACACAAGTCAGAGCCTGTTCTGATTGTGTCCAGTGATCCACACAAGGTTGAGTAGCATAGGTTGCGTGGAGTTGTAACCGAGTGTACTTGGAGACCTCTGTGATTAGTGGATTGAGGACTGGAGAATAGTCCTCCCCAGACGTAGGCAGTTGGCCGAACTGGGTGAACAAACTTCTGTCTTATTCATTGTTTGCTGAGACAATTTCCGAGTGAACAAGAGTGTGCTGCAGCAACTGCTTGTTCACAAATCTGTCTGTCAAGAGACGCTGCGAATTTCAAGTTCTACTAACAGTTGTCACACTAAAAGGGGGGTTACAACGAGTCGTATAAATACGCTCCATCAACGAGTCGCCTAGAACACAGTTTGAGGTGGAGGAGCCAAATCTTGAGGTAGTTGTTACAATTGAAGGGCTACAACCTGTAGGAGTAGACGAGGAACCTGATCTTGATCCACTAGTTACTGATCAAGCCCAGGATAATGACCTAGAAGAGGCTGACACAGGTCAGACCTATGAGCCAGAGGTTGAACACTTAAGTATCTCTGCACCTGAGAGTTTAGCTAATTATCACCTAGTGAGTGATAGGTCAAGGAGAGAAGTGAGACCTAATACAAGGTATTCTTATGCAGACCTAGTGTGTTAAGGTAATGGCATCCTTGACAAAAAAGCACAAGAAGGTGCTACAACACTCTCTAGAGTTTGCAGCTAGAGCACCTTCTGAAGATTGACAAAACTACACAAGAAACTGCTACAGCACTCCCTGAAGATTTGCAGCTGGAACACAATCTGAGGAACGACAAAACAGCAACAAGTTACAGCAACTTGGTACTAGAAGTTGCTACAGCATCCTGTACGCATGGGAGAAGAGAAAAGACTACGAGGTAATTTTACTAAGTGGTGTTGAGCGTAGAGGGGATTAGAACTCGCTAAGATTGATCTAGTATTGATCCACCAGACTCAACTAGAGCGTGGCTCGTTGAAAGATCAATCAGTTGCTTTGAAGAACAACTTCGGACAGGTGCTGTTGTAGAGTGTTGAAGAGATGAGTGACTTTCCTTGATAGTGACGGGCGGGCACTGATCAAGGGGAAGTATTCTGAGTTGGAGGAACTCAGAGAGAGACGAACATATTGGTAGAGAAGTCGTCTACAAAAGTTACAACAACACTGCACAAGAATTTGTTAAAACACTATGTGGACCACAAGAGCTGAAGCAAACCGGAAAAAAGGCAAAAGACAGATTCTGCTATAACAATCCGTGATGATTCATAAGGGGTGAAGCAAACTGGGCAAAAGATAGATTCTGCTATAGCAACCCGTGATGATTTGGAGCTAGAGTAGAATGGGCGAGTGTGCACGGAGAGAGTCCATAGAGGTGCTGCCATTGTCTCAGAGGTTCAAGGAGCTTTGCAAAAATCATCAAGTGTCCAGCAGACGTCATCATGCGGCAGGAAATGTTCCTTAAAGATAAGGTTTCAAAATTTTGATTTTAGGAAACCAAATCTCAACATACTCCTAAGATCTTGGACTACCAAAAAGAGTTTAGAAAGTGTTTCTATAATCCTTCATGGGCTACCAGTATATAAGGTCAGCGCCTCCAAGGACACACACACACACAGCGCCTCCAAGGACACACACACACACATACAAAGAAAGAAAGAGAAATAAGCAAAGCGCTAGAGTGTGTTGTCATGGCTGAAGCTGAGAGAGATCATGACTGGAAGAATCTAATATAAGCTTGATCAGCAAGTTTAACTGGAGCAGAGCCTCGTTGAAGATCAAGTACATAAGCCGTTGAAGAATCATCGCGGTGAGGAAAGCACGGACAATCAGAGGTCAAAGTTGAGTTCCTGGATATTGATAGGAGGTCAGTGATCGAGGGGGAGTATCACTGGAGTCATGTGAACTCACAGAAGTCAGATTGAAGGAGTTGGGAGAGCTCGGAGAATCTGAGGTACAATATGAAGTTACAGCAATTATGCATCAGAGATTGCTATATCATTCCGTCTACAGCAAATTGTAATAGAATAGGCTAGGTTTGTGAGTCAGGTCTGTAGCTATTTGCTATTGGAAGTGTGTAGGTAGTACGAAGCGAGTATGTGGGATCAGACTACAAGCTAATCTATGTGATCAGATTGAGCTGAGTTGGAACTAGGTTAGAAGTAGTGGTTAAACTAGAACGTGGCTTAGTTTTGGAATCCATTGTACTCTAACAAATATAGTGAAACCTTGAGGATCATATATCCTCCCCTGACGTAGGCACGTTGCCGAACTGGGTGAATAACTTATCGGTGTCTTACTTATTAATCACAAGAACATCAAGGAGGCAATTCTAGATGAACATTGGGTCAGTAAAATGCAAGACAAACTCTCGAAATTTGTTCGAAATGATGTTTGGACATTTGTACCAAGACCAGCTAAAGCCAACATTATTGGTACAAAATGGATCTTCAAGAACAAGACAGATGAGAAAGGCAACATCACCCGAAACAAAGCACGGCTAGTGGCACAGGGGTATGCACAGATTGAAGGCATAGATTTCGATGAGACATTTGCTTCGGTTGCCCGTCTTGAGGCCATAAGGCTCTTGCTTGCTCTTGCATGTCACCTCAACTTCAAGCTGTTTCAGATGGACGTAAAAAGCGCGTTTCTCAACTGTTGGCTCAATGAGGAAGTACATGTTGCTCAACCTAAAGGGTTTGAAGATCCGTTCCATCCTGACCACGTTTATCGCCTTGAAATTCGCAGCGCCTCTGATAAACAGATTCGTGAAGAAGCAGTTGCTACAGCACACTCTTGTTCACCCGGAAACTGTTTCAGCAAGAATGAACAAGGATAAATATTTGTTCACCCAGTTCGGCCAATTGCCTACGTCTGGGGAGGACTATTCTCGGTCCTCAATCCACTAATCTCGAAGGTCTCCAAGTACACACGGTTACAACTCCACGCAACCTTTTCTACTCAACCTTAAGTGGATCCACGAACACAATCAGAACAGGCTCTGACTTGTGTCTACAACCTCTACTGATATCTATCTAGAATAGGTACTGTCTCCTCGAAACTCAGCCTATTCTATACAATACTCAAATTCTGCAGGGTTGCTATAGCATCTGCTGTTGCACACAGCTGATGCACAAACTGTTCGCGTCGCTCCGAAGCCTTCAGCTGAGCCGTTCGAACGATTCCACGAGCGCTGCACACTCTGAAATACTCCCCCTCACTTAGTGACCTCCTGCCACTAGCGAGAGCTGGCCTTCTACCGATTTCGCGAGTCCCTCCACTCGACAATTCCTCCGCGGCCTTCCTTGATCAACCAACAAGCACCACTACTCTGAATTGGCTTCCCGATCAAGCTTGGATCAGACTCCGCAAGTTCTAATCACCCTCTACTTCTATCACTTCAGCTCTGCGCTCACGCTCTGCTCTCGGTGAAGATCAAAGATTTCCTCGCACACCAAAAATACTCTCTCAGAATTCTGTGTGTGTACTCGTTCACGCTCTCTCCTTTGATCAACTTCATTGCTCTGAAGGGTCTTCTTTATATAGGAGCACCCACTTCCATCATTATCAGGATTTAGCAATTTCCCTAGTAATATCAATATCTCCTAATTTTTAGGAGATTTGATTTGATTTGAGATTCAAATCTCCCACAATCAAATCTCCTTCTTCAGCTAGGAATTTCCTCTGGAATATTCTCTGTAGCAACTTAGAAACTCCTCTGATGCTCTTTAGAAGGACTGCCAAGCCCTCTTTCCAAAGACCCAGGCTGCTGCTGCTCGGATAGACGCTATAGCTCTTCTGAACAAGCTTCTGCTATAGCTTCCTCCAGCTATAGCTGCTCCTTGTTCACTGATCTAGTTCACGGTAGCTGGACTCCTGCTATAGCAGCATCTTGTTCACGTGTGCTGATTTTGTCAAACACTGCCATACTGCATCATCACGCTTTAACAAAGCCCTATATGGACTGAAACAGGCGCCCAGAGCATGGTATGAATGGTTTACAAAATTTCTTGTTCAACATGGCTATGTGCGAGGGGGGAGTGGACAGGACCTTGTTTGTGAAGCACATCCGGCATGAATTCATCATTGCTCAGATATATGTGGACGACATCGTATTTGGGTCCCGATCACAGCTTTTAGTAGATCAATATGTTGAATAGATGAAAGTGAATTTCGAATGAGTATGGTGGGGGAAATGCTCTACTTCCTGGGGATGCAGGTTCATCAGTAATCCGATGGCATATTCATAACAAAGAGCAAATATGCCAGAAACTTGGTGAAGAAGTTCGGGTTAGAGAATGTCAGCCATAAGCACACTCCCGCGGCAACACACGTAAAGATCACAAAAGATGAATCTGGAGTAAGTGTGAAACAGACCCTGTACAGGAGTATGATCGAAAGCTTACTCTACCTTACTACCAGTCGACCTGACATCTGCTATGCTGTGGGTGTCTGTGCCAAGTACCAAGCAAATCCTAAAGAGAGTCACCTTGCCAGTGTGAAATGCATAATCAGATACATCAGTGGAACAACAAATTACGGACTCTGGTACACCAAGGACAGCAGCTCTCATTTAGTTAGATGTGCGGATGCCGATTGGGTAGGCAATGCAGAAGATCGAAAAAGCACCTCCGGTGTATGCTTCTTTCTGGGAAATAATTTAGTATCATGGTTCATTAAGAAGCAAAGCAGTATATCGTTGTCAACAACAGAGGGTGAATATATAGCTGCAGGGAGCTGTTGTGCCCAGATGATCTGGATGAAACAGATGCTGGAAGAGTATGGTCTGAAACAGGGGGAGATGATCTTATTCTGTGACAACATGAGCGCTATTAACATTTCCAAAAATCTTGTTCAGCATTCTAGAACAAAGCATATCGACATCAAGCATCACTTCATCCGCGAGTTAGTTGAACAGAAGGTCATCACACTGAAACACGTATCCTCCGACAAGCAATTGGCCAATATATTCCCTAAAGCATTGAATAACAATCAGTTCAAAACACTCAAACTTGCCTTGGGTTTGTGTGTTGCCAGCAATTAAATTAGTCGTCAGAATAGCTAGACCAGTTCTTACTCACTGTGCAAGAATTCGTTGAACTGGTTACTATATTCAAGGGGGAGAAGTTTTGATTATTAGTATAATGGGCTGAGCCAAACAGAGTATAGTGAAGTTTGTTTTGGAAAGATTTTATTTTGGAAAGGAAATCTATAGATAATCTAAATATTCCAGATTTGACAGTTAGGATTTCCAAAATTTGAAATCAACTAAAAATCTGACTGATTTTTCGCAGACTTCTTTTTAGATTTTTGAGAGTGAAATCCCGTAACCCTGAAAGGAAGTCCGACTTGAGAAACCATGGTTGCATTCAAGAAAGTCCCAGCCAACGCCTTCGCCGATTACTCAAACTCTCCGGCTCCAGTCAGGTCGACCCTCTCCACTGCGTCTCAGAGAAAAGGAAAGACTGCGGCGGTCTCTCAAGTCTCGGTTCAAAACCCAGCAACAAAGAAAAGAGGTGGAAGAAAAAAGGCAGGAGACGATCCACCGGTGCCGACGCTGTCTGATGTTGAACCAGAAACCGTCGCTGAGGTGAGCCCTAAGTTTTATTTACCTGCGATTGCTGAAGTAGTAGAAGGTGATGAAAGTAGAGATGTGGCGTTAGGAGAACTTGTTAAGAACATAGCCAGAGATGTTGGAGTTCCTGCTAGTTCCAGTGTTCAGGAAGAGAGGACAGCTGAGATGACTGAGACAACCGAGCAACAGAAGGCTAGGTTGGTCAAGAGGTCTCTAGCTGATCGAATTGGTGCTGGAGGCCCTAAGAAAAGCAAAGCGTCTCTCTTAGCTAAGATGTTCCCTGCGAAGAGGAGAGCTGAGAAACAGGTAGTTGCTGCTGAATCAAGTTCAGTAGATGTGGTTCCAAAAGTTGGTGAGGTTCCAGTGGTTGTGGATTTGCAGAAGGTGAGTGTCCCAGTGGACATTGAATGAGAGAATGTTAAAGAAGCAACTTCAGTAGTTGCAGGTGACACGGATCAGGTGTCTGATACTGTCCCAGACGAGCTGAGAATGGTGGTCTTCCAACCTTAAGTGGAGGTTCCACAAGTTGAGGCTGAATCTGTCAGCCCCCCTCTTAAGCCAATTGAATCTGAAACAATTGTGGTAGAAGACACAGTGGATTCATTAGAGACAGTGATGGTAGCTGATGATCTGGAGGAAGTAGTGAATGTGACATCTGTAACTGAGCGCTTGTCAAAGCGAAAGAGGAGGAACAGTGCAGAATTCAGTAAAAAGAAAGAGAAGAAGGGCTCTCAAACAGGAGGAGCAGGGTTCAAAGAGAAGCGAGTTGCTTCAAAATCAGTCAAGAAATCAAAGAACATTGATGAAGAGTCTGTGACAGGAGGGGTCACGAAATCTGGTGTTTGGTTTTCTGATATTGAAAATGCCAAGAGATAGCAGATTATCGTGGGGCGCAAAATTGTCCAGGAATAAATTTTTGAAGGAGAGAAAGTTCGAGATACCAGAAGTAGTGCATGCAATCAAAGAGGCTGGTCTGCTGAAGACTATCCAGGTGCCTCAATAGTTTACAAAACAACTTGTGAGAGAGCTTGTTGCTAATCTGACTCAGAAATTCAAGACAGCATCCAGTGGTGATTATGGTGTTGTTTAGGTAAGAGGGAGTCATGTGGTGATCACTCCAGATTCTATTAATGAATACTTCAGAATTTGTCCAGCTAAAACTACTCCAGAATTGGCAGAATGGGGAGAGATAGCGTCAGAGATGACAAATGGGTGAATAACTTCGTGGAAGAGGAGCTCGTTGGAATCATGGCAATTGACAACCAAATTTGCTATTCTACATGGAATGTGCATCAAGAATTGGATGCCCACACTGCATCGGACAACTGTTAGCAAACTAATGGCTGGCTTCATCTTCCAAGTGGCTCGAGGAGTGAAGGTAAATCTTGGGCAAATCATCTTTGTCAGCATTTTATATCTGACCTATCGAATGTCCCTATTGGTTGCCCATCAATGCTCTTTGAGAGGATGGTTGGGCAATGTCATGACATCTGCGATGACTATATAAAAATGTCACCTCCTCCGACTCCCTTCAGCATAGACTATAAGCTCTTCACTGGAAAGCATCTAGTTGATGTGACTGTTTAGGACCTGGTTTGGCAGGCTCTGCTCCGACTCAAGGAACCAGCAGGTGGGACAGCCAGCAGAACAGTGTTGTCCAAGAAGTCTGGCCAGCCTGCCTCAATGTCAAAGGTAATAGCACCCCTTGAAAAACATCTGCTTATGTTGGAAACTATGTCGTCTCAGATTTTAGTAACTAAAAGAGAAGTCAAGCTGGTTCTAAGAGACATCAAGTATCCGCTGGACGAAGAAGAGTCTGATGTAGCGTCTATCTCAGCAGAAGAATTAGAAGAATGATTCTGTGGTTATGATAAAAATGATACTTTGTTATTTCTGTTATTGACTCTACCTTTTGTTTTCTGACTTTATGCTCTGTTATCTATCCCTGACATTTTTGGTTGCAAAAAAGGGGAGTATTATTATGTGCGATCGCACTCTGTGCAAGTTTTGTAAAAAAAAAATGCCAAATGTTGGTTCCAGGTAGTCCTTGTGTGGCATGTTTTTGACAAGCAAAGCGAACCGGCTGTGACAAGAGGTATGACAATATCTATTCAAACAGGAGCTGCAACATTGTCTGTTGAGATCTGCGATTAGAATCGAATCAGCAAGAAAATATTCTAGAGATATACCGATGATATACTCTCTCAGATATTGCGCTCCGAAGTTTTATGGAAAGTATAACTGAATATTATCTACCTTCCAAACACAAGGCAAAAGTACATCTAATCTATTTATGTGCTTCGGGTAATTGGAGTGAAGGATCACGAAAACAAAGATAGTCAAACGAAGGCAGATCGGAGAAATTAACTTGCGATCATCATCAGAGTTAATCGAAAACTCGACAGAGCAAAAGCTTGATCGTTGTGAGCTGAAGGACTGGGTTGAACAGACTGTGTTTAAGGTCTGTAATTCTCGAGAAGAGAATCACCGATCTGTGGACAGATCGAGGTGGGAAGAGGAAGATCTTCGTTTGAGGGAGTCAGACGTGCTCACATTAGATCAATTACACAGTGGTAACTAGTGAAGATAAGTTACTTACAGATCTGTTGTACTTGGTTAAATACTTGTAAGTGATTCCCACTTGGGGTTCCGAGTAACCTCCCCCCCCCCCTCCCCGCCGAGTAGGCTTGCTGAGCTGAACAGGGTAAACATATCCTGTGTCGTTTTCTGTTCTTCGTACTATTTCAATTACAACTAACCATCACCTAAACGCAATCTGTTAAGGTTTTCTGAAAGTCTAAGTAAGCGATCTGGAACAACTCGAGTAAAACAGACCCTTAACTTTCAAATTATACTGATGCATTTGGAAAATGTCTCTTATATGAGAACTCAAGGTGCAAGCATTCTTGGTGTCTCAAGATCTGCTAGGAAAGTTATAAATCCGACATTCCAATTTGGTTTATTAAATGGTGGTAGTATTTTGACACCACAGAATAATTTTTTTTCAAAAGAATTTAACAACATATTCTTAAATTGGACGAATATTTCGCCTAAAGTCTTAGAATATCAAGACAAAGAGTTCAACATGGAAGGATTATATCCACTTATATTTTTCATTGACTTTTCCATCCTATGGATATGGAAATGGACTCCAGTCTTTAGTTAGACTTGAAATTTATATCGCCTCTGAGTTAATGATTGTGTACAAGCAGTTGCTATAACAACCTCTTGTACAGTCGGATCTTGTGCAGCAAGGTAAAAATAATGAACAGTGATTTGTTCACCCAGTTCGGCCAAATTCCTACGTCTGGGGAGGACTATACTCGAGTTCTCAATCCACTAGTCTCCATAGTGCTCCGTACAACACAGATTGGATACACGGTCAATCTATGCTACCCAACTTCAATTAGTAGTTCATACACAATCAGAACACCCTTTGATTTGTGTCTAACACACCTAAACACTCAAATTAATTCAGAATAGCTACTCCTCTGATCCCACAGACTCAGCCTATTCTAATTAAAACATTGTCACCGTAGGTTGCTATAGCACACCCTTGTGCAACTAGCTTTTGTAGGTTTTGTCCGCTTCACTCCAAAGCTTTCCGCTGAGCTGTTCAAACTCTATGAGATCCTCACTCCGGGATGCCCCCCTCACTTAGTGACCACCTGTCATTAGTGAGAACAGGCCTTCTGCAGATTGTCTGAGTTCCTCCACTCGACAACTCTTCTACCGCCTTCCTTGATCAGCCAACAAGCAAGTCCTGCTCTGAATTGGCATTCTCTGATCAAGCTCTGATCTGACTCTACTAGTCTTCGATCAACCACTGCTTTAACCACTCAGCTCTGAGCTCACGTTCTCCTCCCGGTGGTGATCCAATCTCTCCGCTCGGCACTCTGAATCTCTCTCAGTGTTTGCTCGATATCTTCATGCTTGGATTCTTTGTTTGTTGGATGCTAACTTCATGTTCCATCAATATTAGGAAGCCTTCCAAAAAGCTTTCCTAGATTCTTGCAAGTTTGTTGAGATTTGATTTCATAAAACCAATTTAAGACATCTTATCTTTACCTCGAGCTTGCTGAATTGTTTGTTGCTGATGGAATTTCCTAAATCCATTAGGAAACAAACCCACGTGCTAATTCTTTGAATCTGCAATTTCTCCACTCGCGTGGGTGCTGGCCGATAGGATGCTATAGCAACCACTTGTGCAACTGGCTTGCTCACCTTGTCGGCGCTTCACTCTGATTCAGCTTCCATATCTACATGTTGTAGTAGATCTTCTCCTCTTTGTAGGACTCTTGATAAGGACACTTACTTTCCAAAAGATCCATATCTTCAAGCTGACTTGTAGGCTTCAATCTCCACTGAGAATATTCTGAGAGATGCTCTGTAATCTTCCCGTTGATCCGCGGCTTCATATCTGGCCAGATTGTTCTTCGCGCCAATACTGCTGCTAGAACTCCTGCTGTAGCAATTGCTTATTCACTGAGCTTGTTCACTCTGGCTGGTTTTGCACCAGCTGCTGTCTTCACATGGGCAGCTGTATCATCTTGCTTTCAATCTTCATGATACTCTACCGGCCTGCTACGATGCTTATGCTACTGGCTGCTCCAAGTCTTCATGGTATGCTATAGCATCTTCTGGAGATTGTCTTCAGAAAGCTTACTCCGGCTTTTGCTGCAACGGAATGCTATAGCATCTTGCTAGATCACCTTCAGCGGAGTTTATCAATGATGTCAAGTACCTTCACAATCACCCCCTTGGCATTCTGACAAAATCCAAGGACCCTTCTGATCTTAGGCAATCCTCATCTCGTCTTCAGACTCCTTCTCTAGCAGCATCCTCAGCTTCTTCAGGATTCATCTCAATTCAAGGACTCTGCTGATCTCAAGCTATCCCCTAGTTTGTCTTCAGGCTTCTTCTCAAGTGGTGTATTTAGCTAGCTTCTGTTGTCATGGGATGGAGTACCAACTTGTTGCTGACTTGTCTGTCTTTGGAAGAAGCTGCAGCTTCAAATTCTTGTGGGATGCTATAGCAACTTCTTGCGCTGGCTTTGTCAAGGATGCCATTACCTTGACAATCTCCCCCTTGGCATTTTTGATAAGACTTGAGCATCTTCTGTAGGGGCTCCTCTTCTCCTTCAAGGGTCGACTGGCAAAACTTGCCACACAATACAAACAGCAGAACACATCTTCTCCCCATTTTGTCACAAATGATGGGGGGGGGGGGGGAGCTCAAGCTAAACACATCGAGTAGGCCAACACCTCTTCTCCATCCACAGGAGAGGGGATCCCAGTGTCTTAACATGTGCCTCTTATGATGACTTTGGGGAATATCCGGTGGCTGCTTCTCCACCCATAAATACTGGTTTTCGAACCCACTACTTCGAGCTCTGTTGTGTCCAGCAACTCTTTCTTTCCTTCCGGCATTATTTAGTTGTCTCACTCGATCTGTGCCAGTTTTCTTTGCAATCCTCATTCTCCAACTCATTGTCCCTCCAACGTATCTGATGTTTCCGCTCAACACTGGATAGTTACTTTCCTTCATCGGCCTTGCTGAGCTGAACGAAACTTGTTTGTCACGTTTGATCTTTAGCTTCGCCAGGCGGTATCCAACCATGGTTGATCTATGAGGTCTCCCATACTTGTTCAGGATCGAGCATCTTCTCTAGATGTGACCCTCCTGATCACAAAAATAGCATCTGCGACTTTTGCTCCTGGGTTTCTTTTCTGCTACAGGTGGTTGATACAACGGTTGCTGTAGCAGCCTCTTGTTCACCCTTCTAGGCACCTTCTTATGAACTAGTTTTTGGGACAGAACCGGTTTCTCCACGGCATTCCCAGCATCTTCTGGCTCCGTAGCTTGTCACAAATATCATTATCCCAGTATTTTCTTCACCCGTGTAACCAAGACCAGAGTAGCCTCCTCCATATCTTTGGCATTCTAGAATATCTTCAAGAGTGACTGTTAAGCATATTTGTCCCTCCAGAATTTCTTCACCCGTGAGCCACTGTTAAGCATCATTGCGGTCTTCCTGTAGAGGTTGAGCACTTCCTTCTCTGCAGCAAGCTTCTCTTCTTATTTTAAAATTCATTTCTGGGCCAAGCGACCCAATACATGTACTTGTATCTGACACATGCATGTCACGTGTCAATTGTTTTTTAGGGTTTACACACGGAACGTTCTTTCTCCGTGGCTACCTCGTCGAAAATTTTTTGGAGATCGTTCTTCCTCGCTGGCACTCGCCATTTGCCACTGCATGCCGACTTCGATCGACCTCGCTTCGAATCTCGCACGAATCGAAACCCGCTGCATATGCCCTAACATATCAGTTTACATACAATTTTCTCATTTCTAGACAATCAACATAGTTTACGTGAGTCTTTCCGTTTTATACTCTTGCTGCTTTCACTTCTGACAATCTGTTGAGTTCTCAACTAATTCCCTCGAATCCCTCATCGAATTACCATACTGGTTTCGCCCTCCCATGGGCTCATCAGGGGAGTGGGCACAGCTCCCGACCAGTAGGCGCTCGGATAGCATAGCTACCGAGACACATACACCTTAAGCACTATCTTCCTCCCCTGATGTGAGGGCAACCATTAGGCAAGTCATCAGGGCAGAGTCACAATCGCATATTCTCAACCAGGGGGCAGCCAAGACCAAATTCTCTCAAAGTCGGTTCCTATCACAATCCTTCCCTTCCGCCAGCATCTTTTTCCTTCCGTAATTATTTCCTTTCTACGCACTCAGCCACTTCAAGAACCCAACTACGTACAACAAAATGGAGAATGGTGAAATGCTGATGTCAAGAAAAGAAGATGACTTTAACCAAGTAATACACAACTTCAAATGGACAGTATTTTAAAGTTATCATCAGGTTGAAGTTTCGACCAAAACGCATTTACAGATTTACTGCAATCCTATGAAAATCTTAGAATATCACAGGTAATAAAACTTCATAGAAACAACACCAAACACTCTTGTAGTTAAATTAGAGAACCAAATTGATCAAGACATGATTCTCACCGAAGGACCATGGTAATACCTGGGAAATACGATCATGTTGAACCCTTGTGTTTTGATAATGACAAACACTCAGCTAACAATGAACAATAAGTGTGCAGGAGAAAACACTGAGTGGGCGATAGAGTTCCGCCTCGGGAAGGCAAGAGGGAACTCATGAAGGGACATGTTGTGGTAAAGATAGCGTGACCCTGAAAACAAGGGGAGACACGAATTGGGAAAGAATCCAGCAAATATTTGAATATCGTTGAGGGATATTCGAATACATCTAATATATATTATGGGATATATATTAGATCTCCTAGTTTATCGCTTCTTTAATTAAGGAAAGCAAAACAAGTTTGATTCTTTATTTAATTACGGGATATCTGAATGAGATTTGGATTGAGGCAAATTTGGAAACCTGAATTATGACGTGCAAATCTAGTGCATTAATCCAAGATGTTCGGGAGATCATGCGCTGCTTTCTTAAGCAACCAAGCTAGACGTTGCGGGTGTGCAATCAAGGCGAACGAGAATAGAGTGTGCACTGGGAAGGAGCGTGACGTGACTTCGGAGGTTTTGAACGGCCGAGTTCAAAAGTGATAGAAGGATTGTCCGAGCCAGACTGAGTCAAGGAGAGACAAAAGAACAGCATATGCGTTGGAGACGATAAGTGGTTCATTTTGTACTTGACAATAGATCTGAATAAAGCGACGAACCATCTTTCACAAATCCTTCCAGCAAACACTGAAAGGTAGTGGTTTTACTCATTGCTTGTTTGGCATTGAGGTTTCTACTATAAATAGTGAGTATTCGCATTTCATATTAATTTTCTTAATTCCGCTGCTATTATTGAATTATCCACTGCATTACCTCTCGGGTAACTCAACCTGAACCTTTACTGCAATACCTCTCGAGTAACCCAAAACTGAGTTACTCAAGAGGGAATGCTAGCTAACGATCCAACAGATCCTCAACAGGAAATGGAAAGCGGGCATGTCAACGAAGGAATATAATATGAAACAAGCTTTGACTTTGACTTCAGATCCACAATCCTCTACTAGAGCTCATGCAAGAAAACCATTGCTCAAATATTCCCAGCGTTCCCTCGTCTAATCTACAAGCAGGGTAAATTTGATGAAGATTGTTAGATTAATTTAATATTGATTTAATAGGACCGAACGTGTAATTAAATAATTGTATGTGCTAAATAAGCTTAAATAGATTGATCTGATTTTTGTATCGACTATAATATAGTTGATCGCGCGTCGTTGTGCGCGTCAAATATAATCCTTCCTCTTCCACTAGTACATCGGTTAAGTAAGGGTCGATCTCCACAGGGAGCAAGTAGTTCAGTTCTAGCCAGTGACCTACACTTACGAGGATTGGGGGGTGAGTGATTGGGTTGCGCAGTGCGCGAGTAAACAGTGGTATAACGCAGGAGATTGCACTAGACGTGCGCAGGCAGTAGAGATTAAGTACTATGACTATGAGAAGTATCGGCGCAGACAATCCTCTATGAGTGTATTCCTTATCATCGACTCTAAATGTCTATAGCTCGATTTGCTAATGTTAGTGTCCGATCAAGGCTTCCTAACATGTGCGCATGTTCCGATCAAAGTTCATGTGCTATTAATTCTTACACTAGACTTAAACAACTACGAATCTGGTCAAGGTAGTAATTGCCTATCCTAGCGCGTTACTCCTAGTTGGCACCGTCAGGCTATTCAACTAGTTTAACAAACAACAACAAGCAACAAGAGTAAGATTGCGGTTCAAGGCTTCCCCTACTCATGCAACAAGCTGCCAGTAATGTGCACATAATTAATATAAGCAAGCAAGTTATGCATTAAGTGCAAGTCTCAAAGGAAATACTCATAGATTCATGTCCAACCGATACTAAGCGTTTAGCTAGACGTGCTAGTGATAAACATCATAGAATAGTAAAATAAGGTCTAATGTATCTGAGAAACAAGTAGCAAACAGTGCGTGCAGTATGTCTCTCGGCTGGCGCAGTCGGCTGGCGCAAGTCCTCTCAACAAGTCCGTGTGTTTTCCAGATTGCCGCTCTCTCGTGACCCTCTGATGTGTGGTGTTGCCTCTCTGTGTGTCTCTCTTAAACCCTAGACCTCCTCCCCTTTATATACTGCTCGAGAGGTCCATCCTTGGCAACTTCCAAATCTGGTCATGTCAGGATTAGGAAATACTGGACTCTGCGCCTGGCGCACGGCATACTGCTTAGTGCATTGGTCTACGCAACTCTGTTGTCTCTCGCCATTTCTTCTATTTACGCCGCTAGCTCCGCAGGCTGTGTGCTGCGCGTCCTAAACGCTGCCTGTTAGCGCGTATCCGACTTAGGCCCTTGTTTTGTCCTGAAATACAAAAACACTGAAAACCAGTAATCTTGTACATAAAATAATGCAAACAAGCACGGGGATATGATCCAAATAATGCGTATAAATAGCCTCTATCAAACCCCCCACACTTGCCCCTTTTTCGTCCTAGAACAAGCACTCAAGCACGGATACCATTACCTCTCTGGAGTCTAGCGCACAGTCTTGCACTCTGGCGCGATCTGCACTACTGATCACCTTGCGCTGTACTTCCTCCTGCGCACATCCGCTGTCAACAGTTTAAGTATAGTGATTTCGCAATTCATTACCTCTCAGCTGGGATGAAGACCATTTCGGATGACTGGGAGATAGCTCTTTATAGGCTCCAGGTTGTCAGCTCTCACTCCGAGGATGGGTATATGGTTAACAGCGCAAGCTTCTTTTCGAGCGTGATTCTTCCGCGCACTTCCTGGGAACTTGAGCCTTTTGATGATTTTCTGTGGCTTTTGCTCACGCTGATACTTATTTGTGCGCATGCTGATTCTTTTGTAGCGCATATCATCTGCTGGTGTTTTTTCTTTTTTATACAGCTTTGTCTATGATTCCTATCTTTCCTAGAACGGTTCCAGTCTCGGCCTCCGGATAACAGCTATGGAACAACGCCCCGCTCTCCCTTCATGGTCTGTCTGCGCAGGTCGGCGCACGCGTTTACACCCGCGCCCGCCTTCCTTAGCTCAACTTCCAGAGGGAAGGTGGTCTGTTTTCCCACCTCGCCACGCTTTGGGTATTCCGCCTTCGACGGTCGTTCCGAAGTTGAGCTACCTCCCTTCTGTTTTCCCACCTCGTTCCGAAGGTCGCGAAGCACAGGCCTCCACTCGCGCTCTCGACCATATACCTCTCCTCTGAAGCGCGAGCGACTAACCGCCTCTCTAGAGCGTTTCTGTCAACTCCACATCCCCTGTATATCCCAACTAACAGGAGCAGAAAAAACGAAAAAAATATACTAAAAATAGTTGATAGCGCACGGCGCAATACGGATAGCGCAAACAAGCTGAACAGTGCGCGCAACCCGCACACAAGCGCACTACTGCTACTGTTTCCTTCAATAAAACTAAGCTACACTATAAAGCTCAAAAACGCGAAATGTAAGTGTAGCGCTCCCCCCCCCCCCCCCACACTTAAACAGAGACGTGTCCCCACGACTCAAGCTCAAGCGCACGGAGGATGCGCACACGCATGCAAGCAAAATAAAGAACATAAAAAAGGAAGAACAGATAGTCAAAGCAGCGCAAATATAGCATAGGGGCACAAAATATGTAGCACAAGAGTTCAGCACACAAATATAGCAACAGAATATGAAAATAAAGTTCAGCATATAAAGGAAAATGGACACCACCCGAAGGAAATAATGCGCTCCCCCCCCCCCCCGCAGCTCTAGAGGTCATCTGAGCTGGACGCAGCCGCTGAACTATGTGCCTCCTCCTCTGAAGAATCCGTCATATATTCGGAGCTGGAGGAAGGCAGTACAACTGATAGGGCGACAAGCTGCGCCTCGCCGTCATCCTCTGAAACGCGGTCCCATAGCAATTCTGAGCTGGTGCTAATGATGGGTTCGGCTATAGGGGACCTTGGAATGGACGGCTGGGCAGGGGAAGGTGCGGGTACTGGTTCTGGTTCAGGGGTGGGTTCTGCTGGTGCTGGTGCTGCTGGTGCTGGTGCTGCTGGTGCTGGTACTAACTCTGTGGTTGGCGCTGGGGCTGGTGCTGGTACTGGTACTGGAGAGGGTGCTGCTGGATATGCCGGGGGCTGAGGAGGGCTGTCTGGCTGATGTGGCTCACTGGGGGACCCTGGAGGTGGCCGGTGCAGCGTTGACCCTGGAGGTGGCTGGGTGCTCGGGTCAACGCTGGTCAACTCTCCTTACACACTTCCAAAAATCCAAACTCCTCCGAATGCACTGAAACTCTCACCAAAGGAGCGCCTACTGCCCGCCTACAAAACCCTCTAAACACCACTCCAATCGGCACACTCTATCCTGGTGCGACTTCAAAACCCTAGAGCACTCCTCCATACAAAACCCTACTGGAATCGTGCTCAGATCTGGGGGAAAGGTTACCTGGGCGTAGTGCGGCCGTGTGGTACCCGAATCTCTCTAAACTGATGCTGGACTGAGCGCCGGACAGCTGGTGGAGGTGCAAAGACGGGAGCCACGGTCGAATGAGAAAAAGTGCTGAAAATTTCTAAGTCCCGCCCTTATATACCCCTTTGGCTGGCGCAGCTGTCCTGCGCACTGTAGTGCGCACGGACCTGCGCACTGCTGCTCGACTACAAACTACAAGTCCTAAAATAACTAAAGAAACTAGAAAAACTAAAAGAAAGACATGTAAAAGTAAAACGAGTCAGTTTACCTCCAGACAAGTGCCTTTGTTTAACGTCGTTGGCTCGACTGTACCTCGTTACGTGCCAAAATGCGTGCCAGCGACCTCCCCCACTCTTGCTCCTGAGTGACCCTACGCTTGTGCATGTGTTGTGTTCTTCTTGGTCCTGCGCAAAGGGTGAGAAGGATAGTCAGCATGGATAATATGTGAGAAGTCTGCAGTAACGAGGGTAGATGAAGAGGAAGAAGAAATGTGAGCAATAGTCTCCAGTTCTCCCTCTGGTGCATCTGGTGGTACCTCTGACGCGGCAGTTGGCGCATCTGTTATTACTGGTTCTGCCAACTCAATGCCGCGCGTTGTACCATCCCAAGGTTCTCTGAGATACCGTTTGACTCTCTGCCCATTCACCTGAAAACGATGCCGGTGCTCGTTTTCTAATTCGATTGTTCCATAGGGGAAGACCTTGGTGACTGTGTACGGTCCAGTCCATTTGCTGCGCAGCTTTCCAGGCATGAGCTTCAGGCGTGAGGAGAATAATAATACCTGGTCTCCTGGCTCAAAAGTGCGTCTGAGGATATGCTTGTCATGAAACGCCTTTGTCCGCTCCTTGTAATCGCGTAGTCCCTCATAGGCATCCAGGCGCAGCTCTTCTAACTCGCTGAGCTCAAACGCGCGCTCCTTGCCAGACTCATCCAGGTTCAGGTTGCAAATGCGTAAGGCCCAATATGCTTTGTGCTCAAGCTCTACTGGTAGGTGGCATGCTTTTCCGTAGACCAACCGAAACGGTGAAGTCCCGATTGGTGTCTTATGCGCAGTGCGGTATGCCCACAGCACATCGTCCAGGCGCTGGCTCCAATCCTTGCGAGATGGTCTCACAGTCTTCTCCAGGATGCGCTTGATCTCTCTGTTGGAGACCTCGGCCTGTCCATTTGTCTGAGGATGATAAGCGGTGGACGTCTTGTGGCGCACTCAGTAATGCTTGAAAACTTGCGCCACGATCCTGTTGCAAAAGTGCGTCCCCTGGTCGCTGATGATTGGCTTAGGCACCCCGTACCTGCAAAAGATGTTAGTTTTCAGAAACTCAGCGACCGTCTTACCATCATCCTTCCGTGTGGCCTTAGCTTCGACCCATTTGGAGACATAATCCACCGCGACCAATACGTATTCATAGCCGGCAGACGGGGGAAATGGCCCCATGAAGTTGATTCCCCATATATCAAACACTTCATCTACTAGAATTGGCGTCTGCGGCATCTCGTTGCGCGCTGATATGCCTCCTGTGCGCTGGCACCATATATCAAACACTATTCCTGCAATAGTCATATGCGTCTCTAAACAGGTGCGGCCAATAAAATCCGCAGTCCAGGACCTTCCTGCTGGTGCGCTTGGGACCAAAGTGTCCTCCACATGCGTGCGCATGACAAAACATCAGAACAGAGTTAAATTCATGGTCAGGCACGCAGCGCCTTAATATCTGATCAGGTCCTATTCTGAGCATATAAGGATCATCCCAAATATAATGTTTGGACTCATGTTTCAATCTCATGCACTGCGTTTTATTGAAATGCGGAGGAAACGTACCCGTGACCAGGTAATTCGCAATGTGCGCATACCATGGTACCTTACCTGTCAGCGCCATCAGATGCTCGTCAAGAAATGTCTCAGTGATCTACCCCGGCTCCTCCTCCTTCACGATCCTGCTCAGGTGGTCCGCAACCGTGTTCCCCGTGCCCTTCTTGTCTTTGATCTCCAGGTCGAATTCCTGCAGTAGGAGCACCCAGCGCATCAGGCGCGGCTTAGTTTCCTTCTTGTACATCAGGTAACGGATGGCTGCGTGGTCTGTGTATATGATGACCCTGGCGCCTAGAACGTATGCACGGAACTTCTCTAGCGCAAACACAATTTCCAGAAGCTCCTTCTCCGTGGTGGTGTAGTTCCTCTGCGCAGCGTCCAGTGTGCGCGATGCATAATAGATGGCGTGCGGTTTCTTGTCCACTCGCTGCCCCAGGACTGCACCTACTGCATAATCGCTTGCGTCGCACATCAGTTCAAATGGCAGGTTCCAGTCTGGTGCGCGCATCACTGGCACACTGGTCAGCGCCTCCTTAAGCTTATCAAATGCTACCCTGCACTCATCAGTAAAATCGAAGCACACATCTTTTTTCAAGAGGTTAGACAGGGGAATACAAAATTTAGAGAAGTCTTTGATAAAACGCCTGTAAAACCCAGCGTGTCCTAAGAATGACTTCACGTCGCGAACGCTAGTGGCATAAGGTAGATTAGAAATAAGGTCTATCTTAGCCTTGTCTACCTTGATCCCCTCCTCTGAGATGATGTGTCCTAGCACTACACCATGCGTTACCATGAAATGACATTTTTCATAATTAAGCACTAGGTTCTTAGAAATGCAGCGCGCCAAGACCTTATCTAGATGAGTTAAACACGCATCAAAGGTACCTCCATATACAGTAAAGTCATCCATGAACACTTCTATGCATATACCAATCATATCAGAGAAAATGCTCATGACAAGGCGTTGGAACGTACCTGGCGCGTTGCACAGCCCAAATGACATGCGCCGAAACGCAAATGTACCGAACGGGCAGGTGAACGTGGTCTTCTCCTGATCCTCCGCAGCTATGGGTATCTGGTTGTACCCTGAATATCCGTCCAAGAAACAAAAATAAAGCTTACCTCCTAATCGATCCAGCATCTGATCTATGAACGGTAGCGGGAAATGGTCCTTGCGCGTGACTGCGTTAAACTTCCTGTAGTCGATGCACATGCGCCATCCAGTCTGTATGCGCTTGGGAACAAGCTCGCCCTGCGCATTTTCTTCCACTGTGATTCCTCCCTTCTTAGGCACAACGTGCACTGGACTGACCCATTTGCTGTCCGAGATGGGGTAAATGACTCCTGCGTCAAGCAACTTTAAGATCTCCTTCTGTACTACCTCCATCATATTTGGTTCAATCTGCGCTGAGCCTCCCTGGATGGTTTGGCACCATCTTCCAATAGTATTCTGTGCATGCATACGTCTGGGCTCACTCCACGCAGATCTGCCAGTGTCCATCCTATAGCGCGCTGGTTCCTGCGCAGCACCTGCTGTAAACGCACTTCCTGCTCCTCTTCTAATCCTTTCTTTATGATTACTGGCAGGGTGTCCTCATTTCCCAGGAAAATGTATTTGAGGTGCTCTGGCAGTTGCTTTAGCTCGACCTTGGGTGCCTGTTCAATAGAGGGCAAGATTTTATTGGCAGTGCAAATATGAACTATATCGTGTACCTGTTTGAGCTCTGGTTCAGCATTGCTCAGCTCCTTGTCCTGCTCCTCCAATTCTGTCTGTGCCAGTGGCTCTGGTCCTATTGTTGCGCTTGCGCATTGCGCATCTGTGACTAAATCATCTAAGCCATCTGTTGCGTGCACTGTGGCGTCCGCATGAGGATGCTGCATCCCCTTGAATATATTGAAATGGATCTCTTCGCCATCTACCTCCATGGAGAGTGTGCCCCTCCACACGTCTATCTTCGTGCGCGCGGTCATAAGGAAAGGTCTGCCCAATAGGATCTACGCACTGCTGGTGCTTGATTCACCCTCCATTTCCAGCACATAAAAATCTGCTGGAAACACCAGCTCTCCTACTCGTACAAGGACATCCTCTATCATGCCTGCAGGTTGTTTGCACGACCGATCTGCTAGCTGAATAGTGAGACCTGCAGGCTTTAGTGGTCCAAGGCGCAATGTCGCATATAGGGAATAAGGTAATAAATTGATGGACGCGCCTAAATCAATCATGCAGTTGCTCACTGTGGTCTTACCTAAAGTGCAAGGGATAGTGAACGTACCTGGGTCTCGGCACTTAGGTGGTACCTTATGTTGCACAATCGCTGAGGCCTGCGCATTTAGCATTACCTGTGCGCATTCGCCTTTCCTTCTCTTGTTTGTGCACAGCTCCTTTAAAAACTTGGCGTACCTGGGAATCTGCCGAACTGCTTCGATAAGGGGAATATTGATTTCCACCTTGTTGAATAACTAGTATAGCTCTTTGTCCAGCGCTTCCTTTCTAGCCAAGGGTGCCTGCACAGGGAAAGGTGCAGGTATATTAGTACGATTCGTGCCCTTGTCGTTTATTTGTGTTATACCTGGCGCTTCGCCCTGCTGGCTTGTGGCTGGCACTTTTGGTTGCGCTTCTTGCTCTGGTTGCGCATTCTGTTCTGCTGGATCCGGGACTTGCGCAGCTGGTTGCGCGGGCGCCTTCGTGGTCTGTTCTGCTCCTATTGTGCGCCCAGTCCTTAGTGTCACTGCATTGACTCCTCCTTTGGGGTTCTGAATCACTTGCGAAGGCAGGTTGCCATCGCTCTTTTTCAGCTCATATACCGTGGTTGCGATCTGTGATAGCTGCTTTTCAATGGACTCGAACCTCTTGTCATACTTCTCGTCATTCTTGCGTACTGTGTCTGCTAGCTGCCCCACGATATCTTCCAAAGATCGCCTTGGTTGCTGGTTGTTATGCGCTGGTGCGTCAGTGCGGCGATGCGGTGGATTGTAGGGCGCAGCTTGTTGCGTCTGCTGTGGCGCGCGCTGATCTGTGGACTGCCTCTGGAAATTGTTTACCTCCTTCCATCTGAATCCATTTGCTGCCAGTCCAAAACGCGGCTGATTCTGCCTTGGTGGTCCTCTGTTGTCCCATCCTCCGAGAGCATTGACATCTCCAGATTCCTCAAATAGTGTGGGACATTCATCAGTCTTGTGTTCGGTGGACCTGCAGAATTCACATACCTTTGGCGCAACTGGTTGTGCGCTCTGCGCACTCATCAACTTCTGCAGCATGGCCTTCATTTCCTTGATCTCAGCGCTTGTTTCTACCTGATGCACAGAACGAGCACGACTATTTTCAAGTGTTAGTTGATGTCGTACCTGACCAGCAGACTCTTCTATCAGCTGCCACGCGTCTTCTGGGTACATGTTGCAAATGTCGCCTCCTACGCATGCGTTCAATAATCTCAGCTCCATGGGCAGCAATCCATTTAGGAAGTTCTCTATCAGCACATTCTGGGGTAAGCCATGATTGTAGCAGTTGGCCTCTAGCTCCCTGAACCGCTCGTAATACTCTGACAGAGACTCTCTTGCGCTCTGCCTTGGCTCGGCTAGTTCCCTCCTGAGTAGCGCGATCTTTGCTGCGGGATAGAATTTATCCAGGAACTTCTTCTGCAGCTGCTCCCATGTGTGAATTGATCCGGCTGGTAAGTTCATCAACCAATGTCTGGCTGTGTCACACAACGAAAATGGGAATGCCTTCATCTTCAGCGCCTCATCGCTCTCCCCTTCGGTCTTCATGTTCTCGCATATGACTAGGAATTCTCACACATGCTTGACTGGATTTTCATTGTTCATCCCGTGGAACTTGGGCATGTGATGGATGAGCGAGCTCCTTAGCTCAAAATGACCGTCTGGTGGAAGCACGATGCACCATGGCTGGTTAACAGTGATAGGGGTTGACATCTCGCGCACTGTTCTGCGTCGCGCAGCTTGTCGCGCGGGTGGCGCATTGTACAATTCAGCGGCCATCCTTGCTTCAACCTCGCGCTGTACTTCTTTTCTGAACAGGGCTGCGCGGTTATGTGCCCTTGCTTCTTCCGGGGTTCTGTACCCCAAGTTGTCTCAAACGACAGTGTTATCCTCCATAACCTGTTCTATATCTCAAAGAAAACGAAATTAAAAGATAACTAATGCTGCTGCGTCTGTCAGTGCGCAACTAGAATCTGCGCAGCGCAACTGTTTCAAGGTTGCGCAGGCTAATGGTGATTGCGCTCTATCAGAAACAACAACGAAAACAAAACAAATTGAAATAACTAGTTACTAAAAGGGAAAGACGTAAACTAACTAGAACTTAGCTGTGTTGCTCCCTGGAAACGGCGCCAAAATTTGATCCCGCGTCGTTGTGCGCGTCAAATATAATCCTTCCTCTTCCACTAGTACAGCGGTTAAGTAAGGGTCGATCTCCACAGGGAGCAAGTAGTTCAGTTCTAGCCAGTGACCTACACTTACGAGGATTGGGGGGTGAGTGATTGGGTTGCGCAGTGCGCGAGTAAACAGTGGTATAACGCAGAAGATTGCACTAGATGTGCGCAGGCAGTAGAGATTAAGTACTATGACTATGAGAAGTATCGGCGCAGACAATCCTCTATGAGTGTATTCCTTATCATCGACTCTAAATGTCTATAGCTCGATTTGCTAATGTTAGTGTCCGATCAAGGCTTCCTAACATGTGCGCATGTTCCGATCAAAGTTCATGTGCTATTAATTCTTACACTAGACTTAAACAACTACGAATCCGGTCAAGGTAGTAATTGCCTATCCTAGCGCGTTACTCCTAGTTGGCACCGTCAGGCTATTCAACTAGTTTAACAAACAACAACAAGCAACAAGAGTAAGATTGCGGTTCAAGGCTTCCCCTACTCATGCAACAAGCTGCCAGTAATGTGCACATAATTAATATAAGCAAGCAAGTTATGCATTAAGTGCAAGTCTCAAAGGAAATACTCATAGATTCATGTCCAACCGATACTAAGCGTTTAGCTAGACGTGCTAGTGATAAACATCATAGAATAGTAAAATAAGGTCTAATGTATCTGAGAAACAAGTAGCAAACAGTGCGTGCAGTATGTCTCTCGGCTGGCGCAGTCGGCTGGCGCAAGTCCTCTCAACAAGTCCGTGTGTTTTCCAGATTGCCGCTCTCTCGTGACCCTCTGATGTGTGGTGTTGCCTCTCTGTGTGTCTCTCTTAAACCCTAGACCTCCTCCCCTTTATATACTGCTCGAGAGGTCCATCCTTGGCAACTTCCAAATCTGCTCAGGTCAGGATTAGGAAATACTGGACTCTGCGCCTGGCGCACGGCATACTGCTTAGCGCATTGGTCGGCGCAACTCTGCTGTCTCTCGCCATTTCTTCTGTTTGCGCCGCTAGCTCCGCAGGCTGTGTGCTGCGCGTCCTAAACGCTGCCTGTTAGCGCGTATCCGACTTAGGCCCTTGTTTTGTCCTGAAATACAAAAACACTGAAAACCAGTAATCTTGTACATAAAATAATGCAAACAAGCACGGGGATATGATCCAAATAATGCGTATAAATAGGCTCTATCAATAGTCGTGAAATATATTGTGTAAATATTGAAGAGATAAATACGATATTTTTTGAGAGACGGAATTCGTAATTAGGTCGATGGACCCAGGTCTACAAGATTGTTCTTCAAAAGAAACTGACTCTAGAAATATATGGGTAGATCGGTAGCATCATCTTATGGTTTTACTTTCCAGACTTTTTCAGGTTTATTGTTAGATATGAATCGAGGTATGTTTTAATTTACTGTCAAAATTAAATATTACGATTATGTTAATTCTTTCGCTGCATGATTTTATTCTAACAAACATATCCTGAGATTTACAACGTTCAAGATTGAAATAGACATTCAAAATAGGCACAGGTTTCTACTGGCAGAGAAAAGGAAAAACCCTAAGATGGATATACTTTCAGTGCGAGAGGCTTCCAAACTCATGCTTTCAGATATGGCCTATCGACTACAATAGAACATAGTGCATGGAAAATATAAATGAGGAACAGTAAAAAAAAGTTTCACATCTGGACAATAGCTTTAGTGGATTACCACTCATAACCAGGGCGGTGACGTGTAATGTTTTTTGTACTCCAAATTCAGTGTGATAATGCAAGTGTGGCAGCTTTGCCAAAACCAACATATGTCATTTGTGAACAAGGAGCTGCTGCAGCTCAAGCAATCAAGCAGAACAGCTAGCAACAGATACAGCAGGGGTGCTGCAGCAGGTGCTGGTTCAAATGCTGGTTCATCTGTCCGAGTAACAGTTTGTGCTGGGTGCGTCTTGAAGGTATGGCAGTTTGTGTTCTTGCTTTTAGGAGGTTTTCTAAAATGCTGCTAAGCATTTTTCCAGCACGGTTCACTTGTCCGAAAAGCAGATTGGCATTGAAGATATTAATCAAATCTAATCTCCTAGATTTTAGGAGATAATTGATCTTGTGGGATTATGGCCTAAACCTGGAAATTGCTTAAAGTGGTGAGGGTATTTAAGCAGAAGGTTCGAGGGCTGAAGAGGGTGATCGAAGCTGAGTGATACACGAGTGCCTACACGGATTTCAGAGTGAAGATCTTTTGTGTGTGGCGGACATATTCTTCGATCATCACGCGCGGGCAGAGTGTTGAGCGCTGAGCTGTGGTGAGCATTGCAGAGGAGAATCAGGTCTTGCAGAGACTGATTCGTGCATTGATCTGGAAGCCAATTCAGAGCTGTGGAGCTTGTTGGTTGATCAAAGGCAGCCGCGGAAGAACTGACGGGTGGAAGGCTCGGTCGAGGTTCGTGCGGAAGAACTCACTAGTGGCAGGTGGTCACTGAGTGAGGGGGAGTTACTCAGAGTGTGCAGCGCTCTTGGAGTGGTTCGATCGGCTCGGCAAGAGGCCTTGGAGCGACGCGGACATTGTGCTTCAGCTGGTGTTACAGCTGTTGCTGCAGCAACCCTGCTGAGTAGTGTAGTATAGAATAGGCTGAGTTCTTTGAGAGAATTGTAGCTGTTCTAGACTGACATATTGTAGAGGGTGTGCTGGCACAAATCAGAGCTTGTTCTGATTGTGTTGAGTAGTCCACACGGGGTTAAAGTAGCATAGGTTGCGTGCGTTGTAACCTAGTGTGATCTGAACCTTTGGTTGAGTGGATTGAGGACTGGAGAATAGTCCTCCCCAGACGTAGGCAGATTGGCCGAACTGGGTGAACAAATCTGTGTCCTATTCATTGTCTGCTGTGCCTACATTTAAGTGAACAAGAGTGTGCTGCAGCAACTGCTAGTTCACAAATCTGCATAAGTAGAGACACTTGAAATTTCAATTGGTATCAGAGCGGGAACTCGACACACAGAGTTTAAAAGGTCCTACAGTGTCTCCGAAGTAGACAAGACAATGAAGGAAGGACAGAGCACGAGTAGACCTCCACTTCTGGAAGAGAGCAACTATGGTTATTGGAAAGCTAGGATGAAGGCCTTTCTCAGGGCCATTGACGAGAAGACATGGAGAGCTGTTGTGATTCAGTGGTCTCCCCCAATCACCATAGATGAGCAAGGAGTGACAAGAATAAAACCTGAAGAGCAGTGGACTGTTGAAGAAGGTGCTGCAGCAACTGGTAATTCAAAGGCTTTGAATGCAATTTTTGCTGCAGTTGATGCTAATAACTTCAGGTTGATCTCAAACTGTGACATGGCCAAGCAAGCATGGGAGATTCTGCAAACTGCCCATGAGGGAACTGATAGAGTGAAGCTGTCAAGACTCCAGATAATTGCCACACAATTTGAGAATCTGAGGATGCTGGATGAAGAAACAGTCACTGAGTTTAATGCTAAACTCTGTGATCTTGCAAATGAAGCTCATGCCCTTGGTGAGCCCATCCCAGAAGAAAAGCTTATCAGAAAGGTGCTCAGATCGCTGCCTACAAAATTTGACATGAAAGTGACAGCCATTGAAGAAGCACAAAATGTCAGATTCATGAGGTTGGAAGAGCTGATGGGGTCTCTCAAACAATTTGAGATGAAACTGGTCAAAGGAGACACCACCTCCCAGGATAAGAATGTTGGGTTGAAGGCAGAAGCGGAAAGCAAGCAGACAGATCCAGATGATCAGATAAACATGCTGGTTAAGAACCTCGGAAAGCTCCTGAAAAACATGGAATCCAGAACTGAGAAAAGATCTTCTTCGCGAAAACAATTCAGGAGGGGCGGTGAAAACAAAAGGAAAGGTAAGGAACCAGCTCAGAGTGAAGAAGAAAAGAACGAAGTGAAGAAAGGAGTCCAATGCTGGAATTGTGCAGGCTACGGCCATCGACAGATCAACTGCACCAGCAAACGGATGAAGAAGAAAGCCCTTTCTGCCAGTGAAAGTGAAGATCTGAGTGAAGATGAATGCAACATGGCCAGATACAGGTCAGCAAGAAGAGGCACAAAAACACAAAAAGGAGTGAACCAGGACTTGCTGCAGCAATGTCTATTTCACCGTAACAAGAGAGCTTTGAAGTTTAAGAAATGTTACAGCTGTGGTCGCAGAGGACATATTCAAAGAAACTGCTCCTCAGCTCATGCCAGAATTACATCGCCCAGGAAATCTGCCAAGCAGAAACATGCGCAGACTCAGCTCCTCGCCCTAGTCAGCACAGCTAGCACCTCAGACAAGATAAGCTGGTATTTTGACAGTGGCTGTTCAGGCCATATGACAGGAGAAAGATCCTTTCTGAAGAATATTACTCCCTGTCTGGAACAAAATGTGAAGTTTGGTAATGGTCTGAAAGGAAGGGTGCTGGGAAGAGGAACTTTGGCTGTAGAAGGAATGCCAAATCTGAGCAATGTTCTTCTGGTGGAAGGATTAAAGGCTAATCTTATCAGCATCAGCCAGTTGTGTGATGGAACTAAACAAGTTAAGTTTACAAGAGACTCATGCCAAGTTCTCGATAAATCTGGAAAGTGCATAATGGAAGGAGCCAGATCCAAGAGCAATTGCTACCTTCTCAATGTGAGTTCAAACTCACGGATTCAGAAATGTATGCTGACAAAGGCCGAGGAAATGACCTTATGGCACAAAAGGATGGGACATGTTAACCTGAGAACTCTAAAGAGAATTGCCACAGAAGGGCTGGTCAGAGGAATTCCACTGCTGAAAGGAGAGACAGACTCCATCTGTGGAGACTGTCAGATTGGGAAACAAAAGAGGGCTTCACATCCTCGGGTCAAAGATATTGGTACCATCAGGCCTCTTCAGCTGATCCATATGGATCTGATGTGACCAATGGAAGTGGAGAGCCTAGGCAAGAAAAGGTATGCATTTGTCTGTGTTGATGACTATTCTAGATTCACTTGGATTGAATTTATCAGAGAAAAATCAGACACTGTGAGTGTCATTGTGTCTCTGGTGTCTCGGCTAGAGCAAGAAAAGAATCTTAGAATCAGCAGCATTCGCAGTGATCATGGCAGAGAATTTGAAAACAAAGACATGGATGAGTTCTGTCAACAAAGGGGTATAACACATCAGTTCTCGTCTCCTATTACTCCTCAGCAAAATGGTGTGGTGGAACGGAAGAACCGAACAATTCAAGAAATGGCCAGGGTAATGATCCATGCTAAGAGGATTCCTCTGAAATTCTGGGCAGAGGCCATGAATACCGCCTGCTACATCATCAATAGAGTTACCTTGCGAAGAGGTACCATGCAGACCTGCTATGAGCTCTGGAATCAGAAAAAGCCCACTGTTAAGTACTTTCACATCTTTGGAAGTGACTGCTTCATTCTGAGAGACCGGGAGTATCGAAAGAAACTCGATCCAAAGAGTGATCCTGGAATATTCTTGGGATATTCAACAAACAGCAGGGCATATCGTGTGTTCAACCAGCGAACAAAGACTGTCATGGAATCAATAAATGTGGTTGTCAAAGATGTAGATGAAGCACCTAACTCTGAGTCTGACACTGGTGAAGAAGACTCTGATCCTGAAGAAATGTCTGATAGACAGACCAGAAGTGAACAAGCTGCGGCTCCAGCAGATGCTACAGCAAGTGCTGAAGCAGAGATTCCAGATGACCAAGCAGAGAGTCTGTCTGAGGATTTTCACACTGAAGCTCCTGATCCACCTTCAAGGCAGCCCCCAAAGAAGATACAGAAGGATCATCCCTTGACAAATGTGATTGGGAATCCCTCAGATAGAAGAAGAACCAGAGGCCATGCCTACCTCAATACATGCTTCATGTCCAGTCTTGAACCAAAGAACTTCAAGGAGGCCATGAGTGATGAATTCTGGATTATGGCTATGCAAGAGGAGTTGGCAGAGTTTGAAAGGCACGATGTCTGGGATTTGGTAGACAGACCTAAAGGGGTAAACATCATCGGCACAAAATGGGTGTTCAAAAATAAAACTGACGAAAAGGGCAACATTACAAGAAATAAAGCCAGACTGGTTGCCCAGGGATATTCTCAGATTGAAGGTCTTGACTTTGAAGAAACATTCGCTCCAGTAGCTCGCCTGGAGGCCATCAGACTGCTTCTAGCAATGTCTTGCTGCCTGGGATTCAAATTATATCAAATGGATGTTAAAAGTGCGTTCTTGAACGGAGATCTCTCTGAAGAAGTCTATGTCTCTCAACCAAAAGGTTTTGAAGATCCTCATCATCCAGAACAGGTGTATAAATTGAAGAAAGCTTTATATGGGCTGAAACAGGCTCCTCGGGCTTGGTATGAGCGATTGACAATCTTCCTGGAAAATCATGGCTACAACCGAGGGGGAGCTGATAAAACCTTGTTTGTCAAAAGAACTCGGTCTGATGTGATCATTGCTCAAATATATGTGGATGACATTGTCTTTGGATCAAAGTCCCAGCACCTGGTGAAGCAGTTTGTGCAACACATGCAGCAAGAATTTCAGATGAGCATGGTAGGAGAACTTTCCTATTTTCTTGGTTTGGAGATTACTCAGAAAATGGACGGGATCTTTATTGCTCAAAGCAAATACAGCAAGGCCCTTGTGAAGAAATTTCAGCTCGACTCAGCCAGTCACAAGCGTACTCCTGCTGCTACTCATGTGAAAGCCATTAAAGATGAGCAAGGTTTGGAAGTAAGTCAGACTGTCTACAAAAGCATGATTGGGAGCCTTCTTTACCTGACTGCCAGCCGTCCTGACATTTCCTATGCAGTAGGAGTCTGTGCCAGATTCCAAGCCAGTCCAAGAGACAGCCATATGCAGTTGGTCAAGCGCATTATTCGGTATGTCGGGGGAACTGTGGGCTATGGCCTATGGTATACTAAAGACACAAAGGCTAATCTGGTTGGATTCAGTGATGCAGACTGGGCAGGGTGCTCAGAAGACAGGAAGAGCACCTCGGGAGGATGTTTCTTCTTGGGGAATAACCTGGTCTCTTGGTTCAGCAGAAAACAGAATAGCATTTCTCTATCCACTGCCGAGGCTGAGTACATTGCTGCTGGGAGCTGCTGTGCACAAATGTTGTGGATGAAGCAAATGCTGAGTGAGTATGGGGTTGCTCAAGATGCCATGACTCTCTACTGTGACAATATGAGTGCCATCAGCATATCCAAGAACCCTGTCCAGCACAGTAGAACCAAGCACATTGACATCCGTCATCACTTCATCCGTGACCTTGTTGAACAGAAAGTCATCTCGCTCCAGCATGTTGTGTCTGCCAAACAACTTGCTGATATCTTCACCAAAGCTCTGGATGCAGTTCTGTTTGAAGACCTGAGAGCCTCTCTCGGGCTCTGTGTATTGCCGTCATAAGTGCTCCCGGCAGAGACACCCCCTCGTCATTTGTTCCAAAAAGGGGGAGAAGAAAGAGCAGGCTGAGAAGTGGAGTTATGAAGTGGTTTTGTCAAAATGCCAAGGGGGAGATTGATAATGCAAGTGTGGCAGCTTTGCCAAAACCAACATATGTCATTTGTGAACAAGGAGCTGCTGCAGCTCAAGCAATCAAGCAGAACAGCTAGCAACAGATACAGCAGGGGTGCTGCAGCAGGTGCTGGTTCAAATGCTGGTTCATCTGTCCGAGTAACAGTTTGTGCTGGGTGCGTCTTGAAGGTATGGCAGTTTGTGTTCTTGCTTTTAGGAGGTTTTCTAAAATGCTGCTAAGCATTTTTCCAGCACGGTTCACTTGTCCGAAAAGCAGATTGGCATTGAAGATATTAATCAAATCTAATCTCCTAGATTTTAGGAGATAATTGATCTTGTGGGATTATGGCCTAAACCTGGAAATTGCTTAAAGTGGTGAGGGTATTTAAGCAGAAGGTTCGAGGGCTGAAGAGGGTGATCGAAGCTGAGTGATACACGAGTGCCTACACGGATTTCAGAGTGAAGATCTTTTGTGTGTGGCGGACATATTCTTCGATCATCACGCACGGGCAGAGTGTTGAGCGCTGAGCTGTGGTGAGCATTGCAGAGGAGAATCAGGTCTTGCAGAGACTGATTCGTGCATTGATCTGGAAGCCAATTCAGAGCTGTGGAGCTTGTTGGTTGATCAAAAGCAGCCGCGAAAGAACTGACGGGTGGAAGGCTCGGTCGAGGTTCGTGCGGAAGAACTCACTAGTGGCAGGTGGTCACTGAGTGAGGGGGAGTTACTCAGAGTGTGCAGCGCTCTTGGAGTGGTTCGATCGGCTCGGCAGGAGGCCTTGGAGCGACGCGGACATTGTGCTTCAGCTGGTGTTACAGCTGTTGCTGCAGCAACCCTGCTGAGTAGTGTAGTATAGAATAGGCTGAGTTCTTTGAGAGAATTGTAGCTATTCTAGACTGACATATTGTAGAGGGTGTGCTGGCACAAATCAGAGCTTGTTCTGATTGTGTTGAGTAGTCCACACGGGGTTAAAGTAGCATAGGTTGCGTGCGTTGTAACCTAGTGTGATCTGAACCTTTGGTTGAGTGGATTGAGGACTGGAGAATAGTCCTCCCCAGACGTAGGCAGATTGGCCGAACTGGGTGAACAAATCTGTGTCCTATTCATTGTCTGCTGTGCCTACATTTAAGTGAACAAGAGTGTGCTGCAGCAACTGCTAGTTCACAAATCTGCATAAGTAGAGACACTTGAAATTTCACAGTGAATATGAAGTTCCAACGCAGGTCAAAAACAATTTGTAAACTGAAGTATTTCGGGTCGTCCAAGGAGCAAACTAAGCTTATGCACTATGTAAAATCCACTTTCTATGTAGCTATCTCGATTCGTGTATTGATTTTCTATAATGATTTAAACTAAGACAAGCAAGCTAAGATTCAATTGACAAATTTCGAGAAGGTTCCAAGGTTGATTTCACTTGCCTAATGTTTCCTAATAAAGTGACAAAGATGAATGCATGATTGAAGACTATAGAGGTTATGAATAGATCAATCTTCTAAACTAGCTTTCGCTCAATTTCGAATATCAAACTATTACGGAAGTCGAATCTCAATCTTTCAATATGTTGATTCGCTCTAACATCCTCCACTGATCACAAACCGTCATTATGATGATTAGTAAAAGAGTTCGGATTAAGCTTACCTCACTCAAATTGGGATTCAACCTACGTTGATGTTCTTTAGATGATTTCGCATCATCTTCTAACTGAATCCTATGCATGCAAATACTAGGACTAATACCGGTAAGATCATCAATTGAATATCCCAAAGCTCTCTTATACTTCCTAAGAACATGCAACAACCTGGAGGTCTCATCCTCATTCAAAGCAGAATTCACAATTACTGGATACGCTGAATTTTCATCGAGGAATTCATACCTTAGGCTTGCAGGTAGAGCTTTGAGGTCTACCTTGCAAAAATCCTTACCTTCGTGGACAATCTTCGAGATTTTGCTCCCCTTATCCTCATCCGTGCTGCCTTCTCCCAAATCGATAGCCCTCATGCTATACTCATTAGTATCTTAAAAACTCAAAGGGTTAGATGAAGATAAAACTTCAATGATCTATCAAATCATATGAGCTAATACGATTGCAATCAAATAATGAGCATGGTGTCTTGCATGACTTTTCTAGACTAAATGCAATCTCTTCATCACCAATATGCAACACAAGTGAGCCATGTCTAACATCAATCACGGCTCCAGCGGTAGCTAGAAATGGTCTACCTAAAATGATCGGTACCTCCTTATCCTCCATCTCTAAAACAATAAAATCAACGGGAATATAAAAATTCCCTACCCTAATGGGAACGTCTTCAAGAACTCCTTTAGGAAATCTTGAAGAACGATCC
This sequence comes from Umbilicus rupestris, assembly GCA_963678935.1. Classification (NCBI taxonomy): domain Eukaryota; kingdom Viridiplantae; phylum Streptophyta; class Magnoliopsida; order Saxifragales; family Crassulaceae; genus Umbilicus; species Umbilicus rupestris. Next base: position 7,641,568 of record OY787616.1, read on the forward strand.
GCCAATCTCAAACAAATAGATGTAGGAGTAAGTTCACCAAGATCTAGCTTTTTACAAAGTGAATAAGGCATAAGAGAAATGCTAGCTCCCAGATCACACAGTGCACGCTCGATGATAACATTACCAATATTGATAGGGATGGCAAAACTACCCGGATCTCCCAACTTCTTAGGTAATGCATTTTGAACTACGGCACTACATATCTCATTCAATTTCACGGTTTGAGAAATGATATCTTTTAAAAAATTTGCGTAAGTAGGGACTTGAGAGATTACCTCCGTGAAGGCAGCGTTATTTGAAGCTTTGTTAGCATATCCGAGAACCTCTTGAAGTGAGCTTCCTTGTTGCTCTTAGCTAGCCTCTGTGGAAATGGCACTTTAGGCTTATATACCGGTACCTCGACAACTACATCTCTCTCAACTGGTGTGGGTTCAACCTCTTCTACATCAGGTTCAGCAGCTGTATCCTTCTCCTTCTCCGATTTCTCATCCAAGACCACCCCTGGTTTGGAGGCACGCGTTCTAGCGTTAGCGGGGTCTATCACTATACCACTTCTTGTAGTGATGGCGCTACAAGATTCATTATTACCCATGTCCGGCTTTGAAGGGAGCTTACCATGTGATCTTGACGAAGAAGCTGCCTGTTGTGCAATCTGTGTTTCCAAATGTTTGCTGTGAATGGCAAGTTCATCAAGTCTTGCATTCAACTTCTCTTGACCCGCTACAAGTTGAGCAAGGATGGCTGATAGAGCCTATTTATACGCACTATTTAGATCCTAACACTGTGCTTGTTTGCATTATTTTGTGTACAAGATTACAGGTTTCCTGTATTTTTGTATTCCAGGACAAAATAAGGGCCTAAGTCGGATACACGCTAATAGGCGCGTTTAAGGAGCGCAACACACAGCCTGCGGAGCTAGCAGCGCAAACAGGATAGGAGGTCGTGCGCAAACCAACTGCACGAACCAACGTGCGCAGTGAGCCATGCGCAGGGTAGCGGTATTTCCAAATCTTGAACACCATATCCCTATAAAATCTCCTAGGATTTGGAAGTTGTCAAGATTATCCTCGGGCCTCACAAGCAGTATATAAAGAGAGGAAGGCTAGGGTTTGACAACAACACAAGAGAGAGAACCAGATCTGAAAAACACCGAGCTGCCACTGAGGACCTGCGCCAACCGACTGCGCGAACCGAGACACAGCAACCTGCACGCACCTGCTTGTTACTGTTTCCTTGGACACTTTAGCTTTTATTTACTATTTCTATGATGTTTACCACTAGCATGTCTAGCTAAACACTTTGTATCGGTTGGGCATGATTCTATGAAGTATTTCTTTTGAGACTTGTGCTTAATGCATAGTTTGTTTGCTTGTATTAATTCTGTGCACACGGTTGACAGCTAGTTGTATGAGTAGGGGAAGCCTTGAACCGCAATCTTACTCTTACTACTTGTTGCTACATATTAAACTAGTTGATAGCTTGACGGTGACAACTAGGAGTAACGCGCTAGGATAATCAGCTGCTACTGTGACAGGATTCGTAGTTGCTTAGACTAGTTTCAAGAATTAATAGCTCATGGATTTTGATCGGAACATGCGCACATGTTAGAAGCCTTGATCGGACGCTAACTTCAGTAAATCGAACTATAGACGTTTAGAGTCGATGATAAGGAATACATTCATATAGGATTGTCTTTACCGATACTTCTCATAGTCATAGTACTTAATCTCTACTGCCTGCGCACGTCTAGTGCAAAATCTGCTTTCACTATTGTTTATTCACGCACCTGCGCAACCCAATCACTCACAACCCCAATTTTGTAAGTTGTAGGTTGCTAGCTAGAACGAGTCTGCTTGCTCCTTGTGGGATCGACCCTGACTTAGCCGCTATACTAAGTGGAGAAGGAAGGATTAATTTGACGCGTACAACGACGCACGATCAAATTTTGGCGCCGTTGCCGGGGAGCAACACAGATAAGTTTTAACTAGTTTAAGTTTTCTTTTACAGTAGTTAGTTATTTCTGTTTGCTTTATTTTCCTCGTTGTTGTTTCTGACAGCGCGCAATCCACATCAGCCTGCGCAACCTTGAAACAGTTGCGCACTGATAGATGCGACAGCTTAGTTTTCTTTTAATTTCGTTTCTTTGAGATTTAGAACAGGTCATGGAGGATAATAGTGTTATTGGCGATAACTTAGGGGACAGAACCCCAGAGGGACCTAACAATGCGAGGGCAGACAACCGCGCAGTTCGATTCAGAGAGGAAGTGCAGTGCGAAGTTGAAGCAAGGATGGCCGCTGAAGTGTATAATGCGCCACCCGCGCGACAGGTCGCACGACGCAGAACAGTGTGCGAGATGTCAGCTCCAATCACGGTTAACCAGCCATGGTGCATATTGCTTTCACCAGACGGTCATTTTGAGCTAAGGAGCTCGCTCATTCATCACATGCCCAAGTTTCACAGGATGAACAACGAGAACCCAGTCAAGCATGTGCGAGAATTCCTAGTTATCTGCGAGAACATGAAGGCCGAAGGGGAGAGCGACGAAGCGCTGAAGATGAAGGCGTTCCCTTTTTCATTGTGTGATACAGCCAGGCATTGGCTGATGAGCTTACCAGCAGGATCTATTCACACATGGGAGCAGCTCCAGAAGAAGTTCTTGGACAAATTCTATCCTGCAGCCAAGATCGCGCTACTCAGGAGGGAGTTGGCCGCACCTAGGCAGGGCGCAGGAGAATCACTATCGGAGTATTATGAGCGTTTTAGGGAGCTGGAGGCTAACTGCTACAATCACGGCCTACCCCAGAATGTACTGATAGAGAATTTCCTGAACGGATTGCTACCAATGGAGCTGAGATTATTGAATGCATGCGCAGGCGGCGACATTTGCAACATGTACCCGGAGGACGCGTGGCAGCTGATAGAAGACTCTGCTGGACAGATAAGACACTAGCTAACACTTGAGAATAGTCGTGCTCGTTCTGTGCATCAGGTAGAAACAAGCGCTGAGATAAAGGAGATGAAGGCCATGCTGCAGAAGTTGATGAATGCGCAAGGGGCGCAACCAGCTGCGCCAAAGGCATGCGAATTCTGCACGTCCACTGAGCATAAAACTGATGCATGTCCCACACTTTTCGAGGAATCAGGAGATGTCAATGCTCTAGGAGGCTGAGATAATAGAGGGCCGCAGAGGCAGAATCAGCCGCATTTTGAACTAGCCGCAAATGGGTTCAGATGGAAGGAGGACAACAATTTCCAGAGGCAGTCCGCGGAGCAGCGCGCACCATAGCAGACGCAACAAGCTGCGCCCTACAATCCACCGCATCGCCGCACTGACGCGCCAGCGCAAAATAACCAGCAGCCGTTGCGATCCTTAGAAGATATCGTAGGCCAGCTAGCAGACACAGTGCGTAAGAATGATGAGAAGTATGACAAGAGGTTCGAGTCCATTGAAAAGCACCTTTTCCTGTACAGGCACCATTGGCTAGGAAAGAGGCGCTTGATAAGGAGCTCTACGAGTTATTCAGTAAGGTGGAAATAAACATTCCCCTTATTGAAGCAGTTCGGCAGATCCCTAGGTACGCCAAGTTCTTAAAGGAGCTGTGCACAAACAAGAGGAGGAAAGGCGAGTGCGCGCAAGTAATGCTACACGCGCATGCCTCAGCAATCGTGCAACATAAGGTACCACCTAAATGCCGGGATCCAGGTACATTCACCATTCCATGCACTTTAGGTAAGACCACAGTAAGCAACTGCATGATTGACCTAGGCGCACCTATAAATGTGCTTCCCTATTCCTTGTATGCGTCATTGCGCCTTGGTCCACTAAAGCCTGCAGGTCTCACCATTCAACTAGCAGATCGGTCGTGCAAACAACCGACGGGCATGATAGAGGACGTCCTCGTCCGAGTAGGAGAGCTGGTGTTCCCAGCAGATTTCTACGTCTTAGAAATGGAGGGTGATCGAGCAATGGAAGTGCACAGATCCTATTGGGCAGACCATTTCTGATGACAGCGCGCACAAAGATAGACGTGAGGAGGGGTACGCTCTCCATGGAAATTGATGGCGAGGAAATTCACTTTAACATATTTAAAGGGATGCAGTACACTCATGAGGACCCCACAGTATACCCGTTAGACAGCATAGACGACTTAGTTGCGGATGCGTAGTGGGCGAGCGCAACAGAAGGACCTGGACCGCTGACACAGGCAGAAATGGAGGCGCATGAGGATGACCTGAGCAGTGCGGAACCAGTATCCAGGCAGGTACACGATATAGTTAATGTCGAGCTGAAGCAACTCCCCGAGCACCTCAAGTACATATTCTTGGGGAATGAGGACACCGTGTTGGTAATCATAAAGAAAGGATTAGAAGAGGAGCAGGAGGCACGATTACAAGAGGTGATGCGCAAGAACCAGCGCGCTATAGGATGGACACTTGCTGACCTACGCGGAGTGAGCCCGGACGTATGCATGCACAGGATTCTATTGGAAGATGGTGCCAAACCATCCAGGGAGCCTCAGCGCAGATTGAATCCGAATATGATGGAGGTGGTACAGAAGGAGATCCTGAAGCTGCTTGACGCAGGAGTCATCTACCCAATCTCGGACAGCAATTGGGTGAGTCCAGTGCACGTTGTACCAAAGAAAGGAGGAATCACAGTAGAGGAGAATGCGCAGGGCGAGCTAGTTCCCAAGCGCATGCAAACTGGATGGCGCATGTGCATCGACTACAGAAAGCTTAACGCAGTCACGCGCAAGGATCATTTTCTGCTTCCCTTCATGGACCAGATGCTGGATCGATTAGCGGGGAAGCCATACTCTTGTTTCCTGGACAGGTACTCAGGGTACAATCAGATACCCATAGCTGCGGAGGATCAAGAAAAAATTACGTTTACCTGCCCATTCGGTACGTTTGCGTTTCGGCGCATGTCGTTTGGGTTGTGTAACGCGTCAGGTACGTTCCAACGTCTAGTCATGAACATCTTTTCTGATATGATTGGTACATGCATAGAGGTGTTCATGGATGATTTTACTGTGTACGGAGGTACCTTTGACGCATGCTTAATTAATCTTGATAAGGTCTTAGCGCGCTGCATTTCAAAAAACCTAGTGCTCAATTATGAAAAATGTCATTTTATGGTATCGCATGGAGTAGTACTAGGACACATTATCTCGCAGGAGGGGATCAAGGTCGATAAAGCCAAAATAGATCTTATTTCAAATCTGCCTTATTCCACTAACGTGCGCGATGTGAAATCATTCCTTGGGCATGCAGGATTTTACAGGCGTTTCATAAAAGATTTTACTAAGATTTGTATACCCCTGTCTAACGTCTTGCAAAAGGATGTGTGTTTCGAATTCACTGATGAGTGTAGGGCTGCTTTTGATAAGCTGAAGGAGGCGCTGACGAGTGCGCCAGTGATGCGCGCGCCAGACTGGAGCCTGCCGTTTGAATTGATGTGCGACGCAAGTGACTATGCAGTAGGTGCCGTCCTGGGACAGCGCGTGGACAAGAAGCCGCATGTCATCTATTATGCATCGCGCACACTGGACGCTGCGCAGAGGAACTACACCACCACGGAAAAGGAACTTCTGGCAATCGTGTTTGCACTGGAGAAGTTCCGCGCATATGTTCTAGGCGCCAGAGTCATCGTTTACACAGACCACGCAGCAATCCGTTACCTGATGTCCAAGAAAGAGACTAAGCCGCGCCTGATGCGCTGGGTGCTCCTACTTCAGGAGTTCGACTTGGAAATCAAGGATAAGAAGGGAACGGAGAACACAGTCGCTGACCACCTGAGCAGGATAGTGAAAGAAGAGGAGCCAGGGCAGATCACGGAGACATTCCCTGACGAGCACCTGATGGCGCTGACAGGTAAGGTACCATGGTATGCGCACATTGCGAATTACCTGGTCACAGGTACGTTTCCTCCTCATTTCACTAAAACCCAATGCATGAGATTAAAGCATGAGTCCAGGTATTACATTTGGGATGATCCGTATATGCTAAGAATAGGACCTGATCAGATTTTGAGGCGATGCGTGCCTGACCATGAAATAAACTCGGTTTTAATGTTTTGTCATGCGCACGCATGTGGAGGACACTTTGGTCCAAGGCGCACGAGCAGAAAGATCCTGGATTGCGGATTCTATTGGCCACACTTGTTTAGTGACTCATATAACCACTGCAGGAATTGTGACAGGTGTCAGCGCACAGGGGGAATATCAATGCGCAATGAGATGCCGCAGATGGCAATACTAGTGGATGAAGTATTCGATATTTGGGGGATTGACTTCATGGGGCCATTTCCTCCATCTTCCGGATATGAGTATATATTGGTCGCAGTGGACTATGTCTCAAAATGGGTTGAGGCTAAGGCCACCCGAAAGGATGATGGTAAGACGGTCGCTGACTTTTTAAGAACTAACATCTTTTGCAGGTACGGGGTGCCTAAGGCAATCATAAGCGACCAGGGGACGCATTTTTGTAATAGGATAGTGGCGCAGGTATTCAAGCATTATGGAGTGCGCCACAAGACGTCCACCGCCTATCATCCTCAGACGAATGGTCAGGCCGAGGTTTCCAACCGAGAGATCAAGCGCATCCTGGAGAAAACTGTGAGACCATCGCGCAAAGACTGGAGCCAACGCCTTGACGATGCGCTATGGGCATACATAACTGCACATAAGACACCTATTGGGACTTCACCGTTTCGGTTGATTTATGGAAAAGCGTGCCACCTGCCAGTGGAGTTGGAACAGAAGGCATACTGGGAGTTGCGCGTTTGCAATCTGAACCTAGACGAGGCGGTAAGGAGCGCGCATTTGAGCTAAGCGAGTTAGAGGAGCTGCGCCTAGATGCATATGAGGGGTTGCGCGACTACAAGGCGCGCACAAAAGCATTTCACGATAAAAACATCCTCAGACGCACCGTTGAGCCAGGAGACCAGGTATTATTGTTCTCCTCGCGCCTAAAGCTAATGCCTGGGAAGTTGCGCAGCAAATGGACAGGACCATACACGGTTACCAAGGTTTTCCCTTACGGAACAATCGAGTTAGAAAACGAGCACCAACATCGTTTTCAGGTCAATGGGCAGAGAGTAAAAAAGTATTTAGGAGAACCTTGGGATAACATAGCGCGCGAAGTTGACTTGGCAGATCCAGAAATAGAAGATGCGCAAGTTGCTGCGCCAGAGTCGCAACCAGATGCACCTGAGGGAGAACTGGGAACTATTGCTCATATTTCTTCCCCCTCATTCACTAACCTCGTTACTTATGATTTGTCACATGATATTAACCACGCTGACCACCCTTCCGATCCTTTGCGCAGGGCTAAGAAGAACGCAACCTGCACACGAGCGCGGGGACACTCAGGAGCAAGAGTGTGGGGGGGGGGGGGGGGGGGGGGGGGGGGGTCACTGGAGCACTTTTAAGTAAGTAACGAGGTACGGTCGACCCAACGACGTTAAACAAAGGCTCTTGTCGGGAGGTAACCCGACACGTTTTACTTTTACACGTTTCTTTTATGTAGTTTTTTTTGTGTTTTTAGCTAGTTTAGGACTTGCAATTTTTAGTCACACAGGTCAGTGCGCACATTCAGTGCGCAGAACAGATGCGCCAGACAGGGGGTATAAAAGGCAAGGACTTAGAACAAATTTCAGCATTTACACATTTCGACCGTTGAAAGAAAGCCCCTGCCCTCAGCCTCCGCACGCCGTCCGACAATCAATCAGGCCTCCGTCCAGAAAGATTTGAGGAGCTTACCGTCACACATACGCCAGGTAAACCTTCCCTTCAGTTTGAGCCGATTCAATTAGGGTTTTGTGCGATAGAGGAGTTGCCCTAGGTTTGAAATCGCACCTAGTTCGTGTGTACCATTTGGAGTTCTGGGCACTAGGTTTTGTTGGCGGAGGATAGGCGACCCTTAGGTAACAGTTTGAGGGCGTAATTCGGAGTTTGGATTTTTTGGACATTTGTTGAGCATTGACCGTAGTTGACCAGAGGTAAGCAGCGCACCATGAGGCCCATAAAGGATCAGGAGACCCCAGCGTCGTTCGCCAGCAAATACGACGCCTTCATGAGACTAGAGATGTACGGGACCCCGTACATCAGCAGGGACTTCCTGCGCGAAGTCGGGATGGAGGAGCTGATTGTGGAGAATCTCATGCTGGCAGGCTGGGAAGTGCTGTTGGAGGTCAACAGTGAGCTGATAAGGAGGACACGTGCGAGTTCTTGGCATCGCTGGAGACTGCCGACTTGGAAATCAGATACCGGCACCGAGGGGTGTGGTATATGGCCTCGGCCAAGAAGCTGAAGCGCACACTGAGGTGCGCCAAGATGCATGAAGAGGATGTGGACACACACCCAAATCAGGAGGCATGGAGTGAGATGGCGACAGGCCAAGCTTTTGCCGCGGGGCGCAGCAGGGGACGCGAGCTGCGCGACCCGTGGATGTTCTACCTATAGCGCATGGTCGCTTATGCAATCATCGGGCGCTATAATGGTGCGCCAAATATCAGCCTGCTAGACATGGATATACTGAAGGGGTTCTACTACGGGAAGAAGGTGGGGTTTGTATCAAACATGGTGGTGCATTGGAGTAGGGTCAGCACAAAAGGGCCGCTGACATGCGGAGGAATGATCACGCACCTGCTGCATGCGCTGCATGGAGAACCGGAAGTGCCCGAGCACACGGTAGTGCCAGCCGTCCCCCTTGATCGTGCCCATATGCTGCAGCTCCGAGCGGTGATTGCGAGAGAGGACGGGTCCTTAGAATGGTGCTACCAGCTGCAGCCGGCTAGAGCACCGAGGCACAGAGCAGAGAGCAGCGCACAGCCAGAGGAGGCCGCTGAGGAGAGGGAGATGGAAGAGGCCCCAGAGCCAGTTGCGCCTCCAGTCAGGCGCATGAGGACTCGTGCGCAGACTGGAGTGCGCCGGAGGGCGAGTGTGCAGCAGGAGGAGCCAGTAACAATAGCCATTGATGATTCTCCCCCGCGTGCCCGAGGAAAGCGCCCAAGGACAGAGGCAGAGGAGGCGCCTGAGAAGGTGTCAGAGGAGCAGCGTATGATGTTCAACGTCATGCGCGTGCTAGAGTATTTAGCACCAGAAGGGGCAGACCTGAGCGTAAGTCCACCATCAGGGTGGAAATTTGGAGATTCTATCCCCACTCTCCTCAGTCTGCATAGGCCGCCTCCAGGGTCCCTCAGCGAGCAGAGCAAGCCAGCCAGCCCTCCTGCACAATCAACGGTCCATTCAGCAGTGCGCACCCCAGTAGTAGACCCGGTACAAGCACCCGCAGAACCTCCTGCGCAGCCCTCTGTACAGAGGTCCTCCTCTGCGGGCAATCCCATCATAGGTTCGAGCTCAGACTCGATATGGGATCCTATCTCGAAGGACGATCTCGTGACCCAGCCCGCAGCAGTTTCCGTCGTGCCGCCAGCCTCCAGTTCAGAATATAAGACAGATTCCACAGATGAGGAGGCGCAAGGATCCGCGGGTGAGTCCAGCTTCGAGGATGTCTAGGGACGCAGGGAGGGCGCACATTACTCTCGGGTGGTTTCTTCCCTTTTTGAAAACTATTGCTCGATGTTATTTTGCTATTTTGTGCTGAATATTTCGTGAACTACTGACCCTATCTTTTTGCTGTGATGACTATGTTTTTCTTTCTTATGTCCTTTGTTTTTCTTTTGCATGCATGTGTGCGCTCTCCGTTGCGCTTGAGCATGAGTCGTGGGGACACGTCTCTGTTTAAGTGTTGGGGGGGTTACTGATAGAGCCTATTTATACACATTATTTAGATCCTAACTCTATGCTTGTTTGCATTATTTTGTGTACAAGATTACTGGTTTCCAGTGTTTCTATATTTCAGGGCAAAGCAAGGGCCTAAGTCGGATACGCGCTAACAGGCAGCGTTTAGGACGCGCATCACACAGCCTACGGAGCTAGCGGCGCAAAAAGAAGAGTTGGCAGAGTCGACCACGGTGCGCTAACCGATTGCGCTAACCAAGATGCCGTGCGCCATGCGCAGATAGTGGTGTTTCCAAATCTTGACACCACCAGATTTGGAAGTTGCCAAGGTTGGGCCTCATGAGCAGTATATAAAGAGAGGAAGGCTAGGGTTTGAAAAAGACACCAGAGCATCAGAGACACCAGAGCATCAGAGACATAAGATATCAGAGAGAGAGAGCCAGATTCAAAAACACACGAGCTTGCTGCGAGGACCTGCGCTAGCCGACTGCGCCAGCCGAGACACTGCAACCTGCACGCACCTGCTAGTTGCTGTTTCTTTGATACTTTAGATATTATTTACTGTTTCTATGATGTTTACTACTAGCATGTCTAGCTAAACACTTAGTATCGGTTGGGCATGAATCTGTGAGTATTTTCTTTGAGACTTGCGCTTAATGCATAGCTTGTTTGCTTATATTAATTTTGTGCACATTGTTGGCAGCTACGTTGCATGAGTAGGGGAAGCCTTGAACCGCAATCTTACTCTTGCTACTTGTCTGTTATATGTTAAACTAGTTGAATAGCCTGACGGTGACGACTAGGAGTAATGCGCTAGGATAATCAGTTACTTCTGTGACAGGATTCGCAGCTACTTAGACTAGTCTTAAGAATTAATAGCTCATGAACTTTGATCGGAACATGCGCACATGTTAGGAAGCCTTGATCGGACACTAACATTAGCAAACCAAACTGTAGACATATAGAGTCGATGATAAGGAATACAATCATAGAGGATTGTCTGCACCGATACTTCTCATAGTTATAGTACTTAATCTCTACTGCCTGCGCACGTCTAGTGCAATTCCTGCGTTTACTACTGTTTACTCGCGCATTGCGCAACCCCAATCACTCACACCCCCAGTTTTCGTAAGTGCAGGTTACTAGTTAAAGCTAATCTACTGCCTCCCTGTGGATTCGACCCCGACTTAACCGCTGTACTAAGTGGAAGAGGAAGGAATAAATTTGACGCGCACAACGACGCGCGATCAAATTTTGGCGCCGTTGCAGGGGAAGGCAACACAGATAAGCTTTAACCAGCTTAGGTTTTCTTTTAATAGTTAGTTATTTCTGTTTGCTTTATTTTCGTTGTTGTTTCTGACAGCGCGCAATCACCATTAGCCAGTGCAACCTTGAAACAGTTGCGCTGTGCAGATTCTAGTTGCGCACTGACAGACGCAGCAGCTTAGTTATCTTTTAATTTCGTTTTCTTTGAGATTTAGAACAGGTCATGGAGGATAACAGTGTCGTTGGGGACAACTTAGGGGACAGAACCCCAGAGGAAGCGAGAGCACATAACCGCGCAGCCCTGTTCAGAGAGGAAGTGCAGCGCGAGGTTGAAGCAAGGATGGCCGCTGAACTGTATAATGCGCCACCCGCGCGACAAGCTGCGCGACGCAGGACAGTGCGCGAGATTCAGCCCCACTCACGGTTAACCAGCCATGGTGCATAGTGCTTCCACCTGACGGTCATTTTGAACTTAGGAGCTCGCTCATCCATCACATGCCCAAGTTCCACGGGATGAACAACGAGAATCCAGTCAAGCATGTGCGAGAGTTCCTAGTCATTTGCGAGAACATGAAGGCCGAAGGGGAGAGCGATGAAGCGCTGAAGATGAAAGCGTTCCCATTTTCATTGTGTGACACAGCCAGGCATTGGCTGATGAACTTACCAGCAGAATCAATTCACACATGGGAGCAGCTGCAGAAGAAGTTCCTGGACAAATTTTATCCCGTAGCAAAGATCGCGCTACTCAGAAGGGAGCTGGCCGCACCTAGGCAGAGCGCAGGGGAGTCGCTGTCAGAGTATTACGAGCGTTTCAGGGAGCTAGAGGCCAACTGCTACAATCACGGCCTGCCCCAGAAAGTGCTGATAGAGAATTTCCTGAATGGACTGCTGCCCATGGAGCTGAGATTATTGAACGCATGCGCAGGAGGCGACATTTGCAACATGTACCCAGAAGACGCGTGGTGGCTGATAGAAGACTCTGCTGGGCAGGTAAGACATCAGCTAACACTTGAAAATAGTCGTGCTCGTTCTGTGCATCAGGTAGAAACAAGCGCTGAGATCAAGGAAATGAAGGCCATGCTGCAGAAGTTGATGAGTGCGCAAGGCGCACAACCAGTTGCGCCAAAGGTATGCGAATTCTGCAATTCCACCGAACACAAAACCGATGAATGTCCCACGCTGTTTGAGGAATCGGGAGATGTCAATGCTCTTGGAGGATGGGATAACAGAGGGCCACAGAGGCAGAAACAACCGCGTTTTGGACTAGCCGCAAATGGGTTCAGATGGAAGGAGGAAAACAATTTCCAGAGGCAGTCCACGGATCAGCGCTCGCCACAGCAGACGCAACAAGCTGCACCCTACAATCCACCGCATCGCCGCCCTGACGCACCAGCGCAGAACAACCAGCACCCGAGGCGATCCTTAGAAGATATCGTGGGGCAGCTAGCAGACACAGTGCGCAAGAATGATGAGAAGTACGACAAGAGGTTCGAGTCAATTGAGAAGCAGCTATCACAGATTGCGACCACGGTGTACGAGCTGAAAAAGAGCGATGGCAACCTGCCTTCGCAAGTGATTCAAAACCCCAAGGGAGGAGTGAACGCTGTGACACTGAGGACTGGGCGCACGATAGGAACAGAGCAGACCACGAAGGCGCCCGCGCAACCAGTTGCGCAAGTCCCGGATCCAGCAGAGCAGAATGCGCAACCGGCGCAAGACGCGCAACCAGAAGCGCCAGCCACAAGCCAGCGGGGCAAAGCGCCAGGTATGACACAATTAAAAGACAAGGGCACGAATCATACTGATGGTGCAAGTATGGCAGTGTTTGACAAAACCAGCACAAGTGAACAAGGGGTTGCTGCAGCTCAAGTATTTAAGCAGGCCAGGAGAAGTGAACTAGCAGGGGATGCTGCAGCAGGAGCTTGTTCAACTGGCTGTTTCAACCGTCCAAGAAGCAGCAGCAACCTGGGCTTGTCCAAAAGGGTTGGAAACTCTATGGATTGCCTCTGAAGAATTTCTAAAATACAGTGGAGTATTTTCCAGTGAGGTTTACTAGTCAGAGAAGGAGATTTGCATTGAAGATAAAGATCAAATCTAATCTCCTAGATTTTAGGAGATAATTGTTCTTGTTAGGACATTGCCTAAACCTGGTGCACTATTTAAGAGAAAGGGTTCAGAGCAGAATGGTTGATCGAAGCTGAGGGATATACGAGTGCATACACAGAATTCAGAGAGAGTAATTCTTGGTGTGCGACGGACGAAATCTTCGATCATCCCCCGAGAACAGAGCGTGAGCGCAGAGCTGTGGTGATAGAAGTAGTGGGTGGTCAGGACTTGCAGAGTCTGATCCAAGCTTGATCTAGAAGCCAATTCAGAGCAGTGGTGCTTGTTGGTTGATCAACGGCAACCGCGGAAAAACTGACTGGTGGTTGGCTCGGTCAAGTGTCGTGCGGCAGTACTCGCTAGTGGAAGGTGGTCACTGAGTGAGGGGGAGTATTCCAGAGTGTGCAGCGCTCGTGGAATCGTTCGATCGGCTCGGTGGAAGGCCTTGGAGCGACGCGGACATTTGTGCTTCAGCTGTGTGTTACAGCAGTTGCTATAGCAACCCTGCTGAGTAGGTGTAGTTTAGAATAGGCTGAGTTCTTTGAGAAGACTGTAGCTATTCTAGATTGACATATTTTAGAGGGTGTGCAGACACAAATCAGAGCTTGTTCTGATTGTGCCGAGTGATCCACACAAGGTTGAGTAGCATAGGTTGCGTGAGTTGTAACCGAGTGTACTTGGAGAACTTTGGTTTGAGTGGATTGAGGACTGGAGAATAGTCCTCCCCAGACGTAGGCAGTTGGCCGAACTGGGTGAACAAACTTTGTCTTGTTCATTGTTTGCTGAGACAATTTCCGAGTGAACAAGAGTGTGCTGCAGCAACTGCTTGTTCACGAATCTGTCGAACTGAGACACTGTGAATTTCAATTGGTATCAGAGCGGGAGCTCAACACACAGAGTAAAAGATCCTACAGTGTCTCTGAAGAAGCCAAGACAATGAAGGAAGGACAGAGCACAAGCAGACCTCCATTGTTGGAAGAGAGCAACTATGGATATTGGAAAGCTAGAATGAAAGACTTTCTCAAGGCTATTGATGAGAAGACCTTGAGAGCTGTCATTATCCAGTGGTCTCCCCCAATCACCATGGATGAACAAGGAGTCACAAGGATAAAGCCTGAAGAACAATGGACTGCTGAAGAGGGTGCTGCAGCAACTGGTAATTCAAAGGCCCTGAATGCAATTTTTGCTGCAGTTGATGCTAACAATTTCAGGTTGATATCGAATTGTGACATGGCCAAACAAGCGTGGGAAATTCTGCAAACTACTCATGAAGGAACTGATAGAGTGAAGCTATCAAGACTCCAGATCATTCCTCAGTTGAAAAAGGGGGAGCAAAATCCAGAACCAACACATGCTGCATAAAGACTGCGTATCATGTAGCTTCAAGAAAAGCTTCTTGCTGGAAAAAATCGCAGAGGATGATTGCTAAGACTGCTGCACAAGGGCACTGGATCGCGAAAAACAAGGGAAAACCACAGACTTTACAGGTATGGAAACCCAAACATGACAAACGAAGAGACAGGAGGCTGGAGGGTCAGAAAAGGAGAAACTATGGCGTATCTCAGGTGTGGGTGAAGAAATCTCCATCAGAACCTCTTAAGGATCCTTCGAGCAAAGCTGTTTGTCTAAACTGAGCACGTGAACTAGCTCGCATGTGCTGTAGCAACCTGGCCAAGAATAAGCTTGTTCACATGTTTTGGTTGCTAATGATGGGAGAAGGCACGTGTGAGGCACGTGATCTAACAACTTCAAAATGGAAAGGAAGATAACGGGGAAATCAATTTCTAGGGCATAGACAAGGTGCAAGGTGCTTCCCAAAAATCGCTGCCGATCATCCTCTGTACGCTCCTTAAACTGTCTGCAATCTAGCTACAATGGTGAAGACGCGCGGGTTGAAGAAGAATCTGGCAGCAGACCGTCAAGGCAGGTCTGAAAGACGGACCAAGTCGGGCAATGAAGCCCCTGCACAGCAACTGGATGTGGTGGTGTGGGAACCAACACCTCTCCCTGTGTCGCACAGCGAGCCCTCCCCGCACAAAGGAACATCGCAGA
Source organism: Umbilicus rupestris (assembly GCA_963678935.1). Taxonomy (NCBI): domain Eukaryota; kingdom Viridiplantae; phylum Streptophyta; class Magnoliopsida; order Saxifragales; family Crassulaceae; genus Umbilicus; species Umbilicus rupestris. The sequence continues at coordinate 7,656,736 of OY787616.1, forward strand.
AAAGGAGGCGCCTGGTACGAGACGGAGAACCTGTCTCCAGTACCGCTGTGCTATCTGAAGGGACTGTGGCTGAGGATGTCTCTGAAGAAGAACTTGCTACAGCGGATGCTGTAGCAGGTTCTGCAGAAGAAGGGTGCAGAACTCTTGTTATGTCCCCTGGCATTGTGGGTGAAGGGGACGAAACAGGAGGCGAGTCTTCTGAACAAGAACCTGCTGCAGCACATCCTCCTCCTCCAGCCGACAAAGGAAAAGCTCCTATCCTAGTCCCAGTCTCCAGTAGTGAAGAAGAAGAATCAAGTGAAGAAAATATTAGTGCTCCTGGTGAACCGTCTGTGAGAGGACCTGCATTGGTAGACACAACTGCAACCACCGTGGGAGGTATTTGGTTCAGGAATCGGAGTGCTTCTCAATCTTGGAGTGCTGTTGAGCGGAAGCATATTGTGTCAGAGAAGAGACTGGACCTAGACAAGTACAGGTCCGCAGCAATCATTCAGCTTCTCACAGAGGTAAACCTGCTCAAGTCCCTAACCTTTCCATTCAGATTCAATATAGCTCTGGTTAGGGAATTTATTGTAAATATGGAGGAGAAGTTTGGAGAGGAAGGAGCAGATGAGTATGGTAGAAGTTGGGTACGGGGTAAGTCATTTTCTATTACCCCTGAACGAATTGATGAATTCCTTGGGATCCATGAGAATGCCAGAGCTCCCACTGATGTTCAGCCAGAGATGCTGGCCAAGGTTCTGACAGGGGGAGTGTGCCTGTCCTGGGGAGGTCCCAATCTGAGTGCTGCTGAACTGACCTCCAAGAATGCCGTGCTATATCATCTGGGCATCAGAAACTGGATCCCCAGCTCTCACAGAGGGAAGGTTAGCAAATCCTTTGCTAACCTTCTCTACTCTATTGGGAAAAGGAGGCGCATCAGCCTGGGCAGTGTGATGTTTCCCCAGCTGGCTACTCATGCCGGCAGCGCTTCCTCCAGCAAACCCATTGTGCTACCCTCTCTCATCTATGGGATAATGGTCTCTCAACATCCGGAGCTTGGTGAGATTTCTGAAGGACTTTCTGAGGAACTGCAGGTCTTCACTGTTGATCACAAGTTGTTCAAAGGAAAACATGCAGTGGACATTGCATATGAGGATCTACTCATGGTAGGTGATTCAGCTTCAGCTCCAGCTCCCCTGGAGGATGTTCTTCCCCCTGCTGCAACAATACAATCAGCCCTCCGCGCCAGAATTGTGAGCCATCTCAGATCGGAGCTGGTCATTCTTGAAGCAGAAGCCAAACGAAGGGATGCTAGGCGTGGACAGATCAGAAGCCTCCTCAGAGACCTGGAGTTCCCGGCAGATGAGGAGCAGGCCCCTTGAGCATCTATGACAAAAAGGGGGAGAGAAGATGCTACTGCTGCTACTGATGAACTTTTTTTATTTATTTTGCTGACCCTGCGTGGTTGTGCTATGGCCGAGTGTGGCCACACCTATTTACTACTTACTCTCTATTGTTGGATCTTTCCTTTTAGAGTATTCAGAGTTTTTTCTGGTTCATGGGAGAGTGCATATGTTCTAAGGTTTTGTCAAAATGCCAAGGGGGAGATTGATGGTGCAAGTATGGCAGTGTTTGACAAAACCAGCACAAGTGAACAAGGGGTTGCTGCAGCTCAAGTATTTAAGCAGGCCAGCAGAAGTGAACTAGCAGGGGATGCTGCAGGTGATGCTGCAGCAGAAGCTTGTTCAACTGGCTGTTTCAACCGTCCAAGAAGCAGCAGCAACCTGGGCTTGTCCAAAAGGGCTGGAAACTCTATGGATTGCCTCTGAAGAATTTCTAAAATACTGTGGAGTATTTTCCAGTGAGGTTTACTAGTCAGAGAAGGAGATTTGCATTGAAGATAAAGATCAAATCTAATCTCCTAGATTTTAGGAGATAATTGTTCTTGTTAGGACATTGCCTAAACCTGGACATTGCTTAAAGCTGGTGCACTATTTAAGAGAAAGGGTTCAGAGCAGAATGGTTGATTGAAGCTGAGGGATACACGAGTGCATACACAGAATTCAGAGACAGTAATTCTTGGTGTGCGACGGACGAAATCTTCGATCATCACCCGAGAGCAGAGCGTGAGCGCAGAGCTGTGGTGATAGAAGCAGTGGGTGGTCAGAACTTGCAGAGTCTGATCCAAGCTTGATCTGGAAGCCAATTCAGAGCAGTGGTGCTTGTTGGTTGATCAAGGGCAGCCGCGGAAGAACTGACGGGTGATTGGCTCGGTCAAGTTTCGTGCGGCAGTACTCGCTAGTGGCAGGTGGTCACTGAGTGAGGGGGAGTATTCCAGAGTGTGCAGCAGTTGCTTCGGCTCGGTGGAAGGCCTTGGAGCGATGCGGACATTTGTGCTTCGGCTGTGTGTTACAGCAGTTGCTACAGCAACCCTGCTGAGTAGGTGTAGTTTAGAAAAGGCTGAGTTCTTTGAGAAGACTGTAGCTGTTCTAGATTGACATATTTTAGAGGGTGTGCAGACACAAATCAGAGCTTGTTCTGATTGTGCCGAGTGATCCACACAAGGTTGAGTAGCATAGGTTGCGTGAGTTGTAACCGAGTGTACTTGGAGAACTTTGGTTTGAGTGGATTGAGGACTGGAGAATAGTCCTCCCCAGACGTAGGCAGTTGGCCGAACTGGGTGAACAAACTTTGTCTTGTTCATTGTTTGCTGAGACAATTTCCGAGTGAACAACAGTGTGCTGCAGCAACTGCTTGTTCACGAATCTGTCGAACTGAGACACTGTGAATTTCACATACTAACATACCGGCACCTTTCCCTGTGCAGGCACCATCGGCTAGGACGGAAGCGCTCGACAAGAAGCTCTACGAGTTATTCAGTAAGGTGGAAATAAACATTCCCCTTATTGAAGCAATTCGGCAAATCCCTAGGTACGCCAAATTTCTAAAGGAGCTGTGCACAAACAAGAGAAGGAAAGGCGAGTGCGCACAGGTAATACTAAATGCACAGGCCTCAGCGATCGTGCAACATATGGTACCACCTAAGTGCCGAGACCCAAGTACGTTCACCATCCCATGCACTTTAGGTAAGACCACAGTGAGCAATTGCATGATTGACTTAAGCGCATCCATAAATGTGCTACCCTTTTCCCTATATGCGTCATTGCGCCTTGGACCACTTAAGCCTGCAGGTCTCACCATTCAGCTAGCAGATCGGTCGTGCAAGCAACCTACGGGCATGATCGAGGACGTTCTTGTGCGAGTAGGAGAGCTGGTGTTCCCAGCAGACTTCTACGTCCTAGAAATGGAGGGTGAATCAAGCATCAGCAGTGCTCAGATCCTACTAGGCAGACCATTTCTGATGACCGCGCGCACAAAGATAGACGTGTGGAGGGGCACGCTCTCCATGGAGGTTGATGGCGAAGAAATCCATTTCAACATATTCAAGGGGATGCAGCATCCTCATGAAGACGCCACAGTGCACGCAATGGACAGCTTAGATGACTTGGTCGCAGATGCGCAATGTGCGAGCACAGCAGAAGAACCTATAACACTGGCACAGGCAGAGTTGGAGGCGCAGGAAGAGGAGCTGAGCAGTGCTGAACCAGAACCCAGACAGGTACAAGCCATAGTTAAAGTCTGCAATGCTAATAAAATTCTGCCCTCTATTGAACAGGCACCCAAGGTCGAGCTGAAGCAACTCCCAGAGCACCTCAAGTACATATTCTTGGGAAATGAAGACACCCTGCCAGTGATCATAAAGAAAGGATTAGAAGAGGAGCAGGAGGCGCAATTACAGCAGGTACTGCGCAGAAACCAGCGCGCTTTAGTATGGACACTTGCTGATCTGCGTGGAGTGAGCCCCGACGTATGCATGCATAGGATTCTATTGGAAGATGGTGCCAAACCATCCAGGGAGCCTCAGCGCAGATTGAACCCAAATATAATAGAGGTAGTGCAGAAGGGAATTCTAAAGTTGCTTGACGCAGGAGTCATTTACCCTATTTCGGACAGCAAATGGGTAAGTCCAGTGCACGTTTTGCCGAAGAAGGGAGGAATCACAGTGGAAGAGAATGCGCAGGGCGAGCTAGTACCCAAGCGCATTCAGACTGGATGGCGCATGTGCATTGACTACAGGAAGATTAACGCAGTCACGCGCAAGGACCATTTCCCGCTACCCTTTATGGATCAGATGCTAGACCGATTAGCGGGGAAGCCCTACTTTTGCTTCTTGGACGGATATTCAGGGTACAATCAGATACCCATAGCTGCGGAAGATCAAGAGAAGACCACATTTACCTGCCCATTTGGTACGTTTGCATTTCGGCGCATGTCATTTGGGCTGTGTAACGCGCCAGGTACGTTCCAACGCCTAGTCATGAGCATTTTTTCTGATATGATTGGTATATGCATAGAAGTGTTCATGGATGATTTTACTGTATACGGAGGTACCTTTGATGCATGCTTAAGCGCGCTGCATTTCAAAAAACCTAGTGCTCAATTATGAAAAATGTCATTTCATGGTAACGCATGGTGTAGTACTAGGACATATTATCTCGCAGGAGGGGATCAAGGTAGATAAAGCTAAAATTGATCTTATTTCCAATCTACCTTATGCCACTAGCGTGCGCGATGTGAAATCATTCTTTGGGCATGCCGGGTTTTACAAGCGCTTCATAAAAGATTTTTCTAAGATCTGTATACCCCTGTCTGACCTCTTGCAAAAGGATGTGTGTTTCAAATTTACTAATGAGTGCAGGGCCGCATTTGACAAGCTAAAGGAGGCGCTGACCAGTGCGCCAGTAATGCGCGCGCCAGACTGGAACCTGCCATTTGAACTGATGTGCGACGCAAGCGATTATGCAGTAGGTGCAGTCCTGGGGCAGCGAGTGGACAAGAAGCCGCACGCCATTTATTATGCATCGCGCACACTGGACGCTGCGCAGAGGAACTAGACCACTACGGAGAAGGAACTTCTGGCAATTGTGTTTGCGCTGGAGAAGTTCCGCGCATATGTTCTAGGCGCTAGGGTCATCATTTACACAGACCACGCAGCAATCCGTTACCTAATGTCCAAGAAGGAAACTAAGCCGCGCCTGATGCGCTGGGTACTCCTACTTCAGGAATTTGACTTGGAGATCAAAGATAAGAAGGGCACGGAGAACACAGTCGCGGACCACTTGAGCAGCATCGTGAAGGCGGAGGAGCCAGGGCAAATCACGGAGACGTTCCCTGACGAGCATCTGATGGCGCTGACAGGTAAGGTACCATGGTATGCGCACATTGCAAATTACCTGGTCACAGGTACGTTTCCTCCTCATTTCACTAAAACCCAATGCATGAGATTAAAACATGAGTCCAAGCATTACATTTGGGATGATCCGTATATGCTCAGAATAGGACCTGATCAGATTTTAAGGCGCTGCGTGCCTGACCATGAAATTAACTCTGTTTTGATGTTTTGTCATGCGCACGCATGTGGAGGACACTTTGGTCCAAAGCGCACGAGCAGAAAGATCCTGGACTGTGGATTTTATTGGCCGCACTTGTTCAGTGACTCATATAACTACTGCAGGAACTGTGACAGGTGCCAGCGCACAGGAGGCATATCAGCGCGCAATGAGATGCCGCAGACACCAATTCTAGTGGATGAAGTATTCGACATTTGGGGGATTGACTTCATGGAGCCATTTCCCCCATCTTCCGGATACGAGTATATTTTGGTTGCGGTAGATTATGTCTCCAAATGGGTTGAGGCCAAGGCTACATGGAAAGACGATGGTAAGACGGTCGCTGACATTTTGAGAACTAACATATTTTGCAGGTACGGAGTGCCTAAGGCAATCATTAGCGACCAGGGGACGCACTTTTGCAACAGGATTGTGGCGCAGGTTTTCAAGCATTATGGAGTGCGCCACAAGACGTCCACTGCTTATCCTCCTCAGACAAATGGACAGGCCGAGGTTTCCAACAGAGAGATCAAGCGCATCCTGGAGAAGACTGTGAGACCGTCGCGCAAAGATTGGAGCCAGCGCCTTGACGATGCGTTGTGGGCATACTGCACTGCGCATGAGACGCCAATTGGGACTTCACCGTTCCGATTGGTTTACGGAAAAGCATGCCACCTGCCAGTGGAGTTAGAGCACAAAGCATATTGGGCATTACGCATTTACAACCTGAACCTAGACGAGGCCGGAAAGGAGCGCGCATTTGAGCTAAGCGAATTAGAAGAGCTGCGCCTGGATGCCTATGAGGGACTGCGAGAATACAAGGCGCGCACAAAGGCATTTCATGACAAGCATATCCTCAGACGCACTTTTGAGCCAGGAGACCAGGTATTATTATTCTCATCACGCCTAAAGCTCATGCCTGGAAAGCTGCGCAGCAAATGGACGGGACCGTACACAGTCACCAAGGTTTTCCCCTACGGAACAATCGAGTTAGAAAATGAGCACCGGCATCGCTTTCAGGTCAATGGACAGAGAGTCAAACGATATTTAGGAGAACCTTGGGATAGCACAGGGCGCGAAATTGAATTGGCAGAGTCTGAGATAGCAGATGCGCAGGTAGCTGCGCCAGAGTCATCACCAGACGCGCCAGAGGGAGAACAGGGGACTATTGCTCACATTTCTTCTCCCCCTTTACCTACCCTCGTTACTTATAATTTATCACATACTATTAACCATGCTGACCACCCGTCCGACCCTTTGCGCAGGACCGAGAAGAACACAACACATGCACAAGCGCAGGGTCACTCAGAAGCAAGTGTGGGGGAGGTCGCTGGTATACTTTCATGCCAGTAACGAGGTACAGTCGAGCCAACGACGTTAAACAACGGCACTTGTCGGGAGGTAACCCGACACGTTTTACTTTTACACGTTTTTCTTTTAGCTCTCCGTTGCGCTTGAGCTTGAGTCGTGGGGACACGCCTCTGTTTAAGTGTGGGGGGGGGGGATCGTTACATTTACATTTCACGTTTTTTTTTAGCTTTATAGTGTAGCTTAGTGTAGTTGAAGAAAACAGTAGCAGTAGTGCGCTTGTGTGCGGGTTGCGCACACTGTTCAGCTTGTTTTGCGCTATCCATATTGCGTGCGCTGCTATCAACTGTTTTAGTATATTTTTTTCGTTTTTTTCTGCTCCTGTTAGTTGGGATATACAGGAGATGTGGAGTTGACAGAAACGCTCTAAAGAGGCGGTTAGTCGTTCAAGCTACGGAGGTGAGGTATATGGTCGAGAGCGCTAGTGGAGGCCGGTGCTTCGCGACCTTTGGAACAAGAGAGCGCGCTCAGTCACGCAGATGCCGAAGGCGAAATACCCAAAGCGTGGCGAGGTGGGAAAACAGACCACATTCCCTCTGGAAGTCGAGCTAAGGAAAGTGGGCGCGGGTGTAAATGCGTGCGCCGACCTGCGCAGATAGACCAAGGAGGGAGAGCGGGGCGGTGTTCCTTAGCTGTTATCCGGAGGCCGAGACTGGAACCGTTCTGGGAAACATAGGAACCGTAGACAAAGCTGTACAAAAGGAAAAAATACCAGCAGATGATATGCGCTACAAAAGAATCAGCATGCGCACAAATACGTACCAGCGTGCGCGAAAGTCCACCAAGAAAATCATTAAAGGCTTGAGTTCCCAGAAAGTGCGCGGAAGAATCACGCACCGGAAGAAGCTGCGCTGTTAACCATATACTCATTTTCGAAGTGAGAGCTGACAACTCAGAGCCTATGAAGAGCTATCTCCCAGCCATCCGAAATGATCTTCATCCCAGTTGAGAGGTAATGAATTGCGAAATTATTATATTAGAACTGTTGAAGGCAGTTGCGCGCAGGTGGTAGAGCAGCGCAAGGTGATCAGTAGTGCAGATCGCGCCGGAGTGCAAGACTGTGCGCTAGACTCCAGAGAGGTAATGGTATCCGTGCTTGAGTGCTTGTTCGGGACGAACAAGGGGCAAGTGTGGGGGGTTTGATAGAGCCTATTTATACACATTATTTAGATCCTAACCCTATGCTTGTTTGCATTATTTTGTGTACAAGATTACTGGTTTCCAGTGTTTCTGTATTTCAGGGCAAAGCAAGGGCCTAAGTCGGATACGCGCTAACAGCCAGCATTTAGGACGCGCATCACACAGCCTGCGGAGCTAGCGGCGCAAACAGAAGAGTTGGCAGAGTCGACCACGGTGCGCTAACCAAGATGTCGTGCGCCATGCGCAGATAGTGGTTTTTCCAAATCTTGACACCACCAGATTTGGAAGTTGCCAAGGTTGGGCCTCATGAGCAGTATATAAAGAGAGGAAGGCTAGGGTTTGAAAAAGACACCAGAGCATCAGAGACACAAGTTATCAGAGAGAGAGAGCCAGATTCAAAAACACACGAGCTTGCTGCGAGGACCTGCGCTAGCCGACTGCGCCAGCCGAGACACTGCAACCTGCACGCACCTGCTAGTTGCTGTTTCTTTGATACTTTAGATATTATTTACTGTTTCTATGATGTTTACTACTAGCATGTCTAGCTAAACACTTAGTATCGGTTGGGCATGAATCTATGAGTATTTCCTTTGAGACTTGCGCTTAATGCATAGCTTGTTTGCTTATATTAATTCTGTGCACATTGTTGGCAGCTACGTTGCATGAGTACGGGAAGCCTTAAACCGCAATCTTACTCTTGCAACTTGTCTGTTATATGTTAAACTAGTTGAATAGCCTGACGGTGACGACTAGGAGTAACGCGCTAGGATAATCAGTTGCTACTGTGACAGGATTCGCAGCTGCTTAGACTAGTCTTAAGAATTAATAGCTCATGAACTTTGATCGGAACATGCGCACATGTTAGGAAGCCTTGATCGGACACTAACATTAGCAAACCAAACTGTAGACATATAGAGTCGATGATAAGGAATACAATCATAGAGGATTGTCTGCACCGATACTTCTCATAGTCATAGTACTTAATCTCTACTGCCTGCGCACGTCTAGTGCAATTCCTGCGTTTACTACTGTTTACTCGCGCAATGCGCAACCCCAATCACTCACACCCCCAGTTTTCGTAAGTGCAGGTTACTAGTTAAAGCTAATTTACTGCCTCCCTGTGGATTCAACCCCGACTTAACCGCTGTACTAAGTGGAAGAGGAAGGAATAAATTTGACGCGCACAATGACGCGCGATCAGTTACATTTACATTTCACATTTTTTTTAGCTTTGTAGTGTAGCTTAGTTGAAGGGAATAGTAGCAGTAGTGCGCTTGTGTGCGGGTTGCGCACACTTTTCGACTTGTATTGCCCTATTCATCTTGCATGCGCTGCTATCAACTGTTTAGTATATTTTTTTCGATTTTTCTGCTCCTATTAGTTGGGATATACAGGGAATGTGGAGTTGACAGAAAAGCTCTAGAGAGGCGGTTAGTCGTTTTTGCTTTGAAGGTAAGGTATATGGTTGAGAGCGCTAGTGGAGGCCGGTGCTTCGCGACTTTCGGAACAATAGAGCGCGCTCAGCCACGCAAATGCCAAAGGCGAATACCCAAAGCGTGGCGAGGTGGGAAAACAGACCACCTTTCCTCTGGAAGTCAAGCAAGGTAAGGCGGGCGCGGGTGTAAACGCGTGCGCTGACCTGCGCAAATAGATCAAGGAGGGAGAGAGGAGGGTTGTTCCATAGCTGCTATCCGAAGGCCGAGACTGGAACCGTTCTGGGAACTTAGGAACCGTAGATAAAGCTGTACAAAAAGAAAAAAAAAACACCAGCAGATGATATGCGCTAAAGAAACCAGCATGCGCACAACTCCGTACCAGCGTGCGCAAGTTCACAAGAAAATCATCAAGAAGGCTCGAGTTCCCAGGAAGTGCGCGAAAGAATCACGCACCGGAAGCAACTTGCGCAATTAACCATATATCCGTACTCGAAGTAAAGACCGACAACCCGGAGCCTATGAAGAGCTATCTCCCAGCCATCCGAAATAATTTCCATCCCAGCTGAGAGGTAACGAATTTCGGAATTATTATATTAAAAACTGTTGGAGGCATGTGCGCGCAGGTGTCAGAGCAGCGCAAGGTGCACGGTTGTGCAGATCGCGCCTGAGTGCAAGACTGTGCGCTAGACTCCGGAGAGGTAATTGTATCCGATCTTGAGTACTTGTTCGGGACAAACAAGGGCAAGTGTGGGGGTTTGATAGAGCCTATTTATACGTACTATTTAGATCCTAACACTGTGCTTGTTTACATTATTTTGTGTACAAGATTACTGGTTTCCGGTATTTTTGTATTCCAGGACAAAACAAGGGCCTAAGTCGGATACACGCTAATAGGCGCGTTTAAGGAGCGCAACACACAGCTTGCGGAGCTAGCAGCGCAAACAGGATAGGAGGTGGCAGAGCGGTGCGCAAACCAACTGCGCGAACCAACGTGCGCAGTGAGCCATGCGCAGGGTAACGGTATTTCCAAATCTTGAACACCATATCCCTACAAAATCTCCTAGGATTTGGAAGTTGCCAAGATTGTCCTCGGGCCTAACAAGCAGTATATAAAGAGAGGAAGGCTAGGGTTTGACAACAACACAAGAGAGAGAACCAGATCTGAAAAACACACGAGCTGCCACTGAGGACCTGCGCCAACCGACTGCGCGAACCGAGACACAGCAACCTGCACGCACCTGCTTGTTACTGTTTCCTTGGACACTTTACCTTTTATTTACTATTTCTATGATGTTTACCACTAGCATGTCTAGCTAAACACTTTGTATCGGTTGGGCATGATTCTATGAAGTATTTCCTTTGAGACTTGTGATTAATGCATAGTTTGTTTGCTTGTATTAATTCTGTGCACACGGTTGACAGCTAGTTGTATGAGTAGGGGAAGCCTTGAACCGCAATCTTACTCTTACTACTTGTTGCTATATGTTAAACTAGTTGATAGCTTGACGGTGACAACTAGGAGTAACGCGCTAGGATGATCAGCTGCTACTGTGACAGGATTCGTAGCTGCTTAGACTAGTTTCAAGAATTAATAGCTCATGGACTTTGATCGGAACATGCGCACATGTTAGGAAGCCTTGATCGGACACTAACTTCAGTAAATCAAACTATAGACGTTTAGAGTCGATGATAAGGAATACATTCATAGAGGATTGTCTTTACCGATACTTCTCATAGTCATAGTACTTAATCTCTACTGCCTGCGCACGTCTAGTGCAAAATCTGCTTTCACTATTGTTTATTCGCGCACCTGCGCAACCCAATCACTCACAACCCCAATTTTGTAAGTTGTAGGTTGCTAGCTAGAACTAGTCTGCTTGCTCCTTGTGGGATTGACCCTGACTTAGCCGTTATACTAAGTCGAGAAGGAAGGATTAATTTGACGCGTACAACGACGCGCGATCAATGGCCTCCATGGTGGGATTAGAGTTACTCGAAGAAGCCTGAGCGGTGCTTGTGCTTGGTGCCCTTGAGAAGGTTGGTTTTGATAGTTGTTCGAGTATTGCACCGGTTCTTAGCTTCTATTATAGTTCCTTTGCCCCTGCTGATTGTTCCGAGCAAAATTTTGATTTCCTTGGTTTGGTTGAAATCTTTGGTTGCTTTGATACTGTCTAGGTTGAAATCCAGGAGGGGTAGGTTCTTGGATTTTGTAGGAGAAGTTCGGATGGTTTCAATTGCTAGGATGATAAGCGGGATTCGCGCTTGATCCGTAAGCACCTACAATTTGTCTACCCATGTTGCCGATTCCATCCTCTAGAGGCATTGTGAGTGCACAATAGGTTGAATCATGGTCTAATGATGCACAAATCTCACACCCTCTTGCTGACGAAGAACAACCGACCTGATTTGCCTTGAAGTTTCCAATGGTAGTGATCAAGATAACAAACTTCTTAGACAATGTTCCAGTAGCGTCGTTTGCGTCCACAGCAAAGGTTGATTGAGTGTTGAAATGCTTTCATGGGTTGGATATCTCACTTGTCCATGTGTGAGCATTGCTGAACATCTTCTCAATAATTCTTTCACCATCCTCCGGTGTATGATCTATAAGAGATCCGCCAGCTCCTTGATCAACAGTAGCTCGCAGATCATAGTCCAACCCATTATAAAATGATTGAACGACAAGCCACTTGGGAGACCATGATGTGGGCAAGCTCTCAATAGACCCTTGAAGCATTCCCAAGCTTCATACAATGTCTCACCTTGTTTTTGCCCAAAAGTTGCTGATATTGGTTCTGTATTGAGCTGTTTTCCCAGGCGAAAAATGCCGAGTCAAGAACGCCTGTGCTAAGTCATCCCAAGTACTGAAAGTTCCGAGATTATGGCTCCACAACCATTCCTTTGCTTTTCCCGCTAGTGAGAACGGGAAAACTCTGAGACAAACCGCATCTCTTGAAACTCTGATAATGTAGTATGGCAGTGTTTGACAAAACCAGCACAAGTGCACAAGGAGTTGCTACAGCACTAGTAAACAAGCAGGCCAGCAGAAGTGAACTAGCAGCAGCTGCAGCAGGGGATGCTACAGCAGGAGCTTGTTCAACTGGCTGCATCATCTGTCCGAGAAACAGCAGCAACCTGGGAGTGGCTAAAAGGGCTGGAAACTCTGCGGAGAGCATCTGAAGAACTTCTAATATGCTGTGGAGTATTTTCCAGTGAGGTTTACTAGTCAGAGAAGGAGATTTGCATTGAAGATAAAGATCAAATCTAATCTCCTAGATTTTAGGAGATAATTGTTCCTTTTGGGACATTGCCTAAACCTGGACATTGCTTAAAGCTGGTGCTGCTATTTAAGCGAGAGATGTTCAGAGCTGAGAGGTTGATCGAAGCTGAGGGATACATGAGTGCATACACAGAATTTAGAGAGAGCAATTTTGGTGTGTGACGGACGATTTCTTCGATCATCACCCGAGAGCAGAGCGTGAGCGCAGAGCTGTGGTGACAGAAGCAGAAGGTGGTCAGGACTTGCAGAGTCTGATTCAAGCTTGATCTGGAAGCCAATTTAGAGCAGTGGTGCTTGTTTGTTGATCAAGGACAGCCGCGGAAGAACTGACGGGTGGTTGGCTCGGTCAAGTGTCGTGCGGCAGTACTCGCTAGTGGCAGGTGGTCACTGAGTGAGGGGGAGTATTCCAGAGTGTGCAGCGCTCGTGGAATCGTTCGAACGGCTCGGCAGAAGGCTTTGGAGCGACGCGGACAAATTGTCCTTCAGCTGTGTGTTACAGCAGTTGCTACAGCAACCCTGCTGAGTGAGTGTTGTTTAGAATAGGCTGAGTTTTTGAGAAGACTGGAGCTATTCAAGATTGACATTTGTAGAGGGTGTGCAGACACAAGTCAGAGCTTGTTCTGATTGTATTGAGTGATCCACACAAGGTTGAGTAGCATAGGTTGGGTGAGTTGTAACCGAGTGTACTCGGAGACCTTTGTTTTGAGTGGATTGAGGAATGAGAAGAGTCCTCCCCAGACGTAGGCAATTGGCCGAATTGGGTGAACAAACTTCTGTCTTGTTCATTGTTTGCTGAGACAATTTTCAAGTGAACAAGAGTGTGCTGCAGCAACTGCTTGTTCACAAATCTGTCGAACTGAGGCACTGTGAATTTCAATTGGTATCAGAGCGGGAGCTCAACACAGAGAGTAAAAAGATCCTACAGTGTCTCTGAAGTAGCCACGACAATGAAGGAAGGACAGAGTACAAGCAGACCCCCATTGTTAGAAGAAAGCAACTATGGATATTGGAAGGCTAGGATGAAAGCCTTTCTCAAGGCCATTGATGAGAAGACCTGGAGAGCAATAATGGTCCAGTGGTCTCCCCCAATTACCATGGATGAACAGGGAGTCACACGGATAAAGCCTGAAGAACAATGGACTGCTGAAGAGGGAGCTGCAGCAACTGGTAATTCAAAGGCCCTGAATGCAATTTTTGCTACAGTTGATGCTAACAATTTCAGGTTGATATCGAATTGTGACTTGGCCAAACAAGCGTGGGAAATTCTGCAAACTGCACATGAAGGAACTGATAGAGTGAAGCTGTCAAGACTCCAGATCATTGCTACACAGTTTGAGAATCAGAGAATGCTGGAAGAGGAAACTGTGACTGAGTTTAATGCTAAACTCTGTGATCTTGCAAATGAAGCCCATGCTCTTGGTGAACCTATCCCTGAAGAAAAGCTGATCAGAAAGGTTCTCAGATCGCTGCCCACAAGATTTGACATGAAGGTGACAGGCATTGAAGAAGCTCAAAATGTCAGATTTATGAGGCTTGAAGAGTTGATGGGGTCTCTCAAACAATTTGAGATGAAACTGGTTAAAGAAGACACCACTTCTAAGGATAAGAATGTTGGTCTAAAAGCTGAAACAGAAGCCAAGAAGGCAAGTCCAGATGATCAACTGAGTATGCTTGTCAAGAACCTTGGAAAGCTCCTGAAGAACATGGACTCAAGAACTGGGCAAAGCTCATCCTCACGAAAATTCAGAAGAGGTGGAGAAAATAAAAGGAAAGGGAAAGAACCTGCTCAGAATGAAGATGAGAGGAAAGACACGAAAAAGGGAGTCCAATGCTGGAACTGTGAAGGGTATGGACATATTGAGGCTGACTGTCCATTCAAACCCCTCAAGAGCTCAGAGAAAAAGAACAGCAAGTCAATGACAGCAAAATGGAGTGATTCTGAGGAAAGTGCTGAAAAAAACTGTGTTGTGCTAACCAGTGTATCAGATTTCAACCTCAAAGAGCTAAAGAAGGAAGAATTTCACTATGGGATTGAAGTATCCGAAAGTGAAGATGAAGAGGACTCATCTGATAGCCTTGTTGACTATCTGGGGAAGATACTCAAACAGTGTGAGGCAGTACTCCAGACCAATCAAGCATTGACTGACAGAGTCAATCTCTTGGAAGAAGAACGAAGGAAATGTCTCTTCTCATCCGATAGTCAAGTTACCATACTGAAAAGGGAAGACTCTGGAAGACAGATCACTGTTGGCTCTTTCCTAGCAACCGCTAAGAAAGCTGATTCTCAAAAATATCTTGGACGAAATTCTGTCTTACCAAAGACTTGGAAAAGGAAGAACAGGGCTTGGGTATACTGGTGAAGAAAGCTCTAGAGGGACAGTTTTCATTAAAGCCTCGGATGTTGTGGTAGATGAAAAGGATAATTAAGATGTCTTCTCAAAACCTACAGAGAAAGATGGAACTAGACATGTGAATAAGAGGATGTGAACATAAATGACATGGTTCTCAAACTCTCATTCTATTGAACCGTGTAGAATATGAGTCCCATAACCGCACCCTCTCGGTCTATTGGCCGGTTACTCAAATCCGCTCAAAACTTAGCCTAATGTCAAGAATGCATGTCGCTCTCACGCACAAACACTCCATCTATGATCATACGATAGCTATGAAACATCATAAGTTCAACTCTCGCTCCTTCCTTAGGGGTTCTAACCAAGCATACTCACTTAAGCATTTCGTCAAACACTTGGTGTGCATACAATGAATGCATAGCTAGGGCACAATAAGATCAAACCAAACTTCATTCAATGCAATAACAATAGTGTTCTACATCATATCCAATCCTAGGGGATCCATTTAATCCCCAACCACAAAAGTAACTACTCACTCATAATGAGTGTGCACAAATGCATGACAACTAAGGGAAGCATAAATGTAAATACAAAACTAGGGTTTAGGAGAGGATGATGTAGAATCTTCAATCCAAGCTTCAATCTTCCATCAAGCTTGGACTTCTTTGAGTTTTTGTCGCCTAGGGTTTGCAAAAAGTTGGAAGCTTCTTTCTAGGGTTGAGAGAAAAAGCAAGCTCTTTTTCTTTACTTCTATCTCCTTCTATTTATACTTTGTGAAGATTTCCAAAAAGAGCCTGAAGTGACCGAATCACTTGATTCGGTCAATGTCCATGTGATTCGCTCGAAGCTTTTGTTCAGTGGTGTCTTGAGTTTGGGCGAATCAATTATCCTGGCCGAATCACTGTTGATTCGGTCAAACGTCTTGTGGAGCTAAACTGATTCGGGCACCTCTGGGCGAATCACCTCTGATTCGGCCGAATCATCTGTTCAGTAGTGGTCTCGGACTGGGCGAATCAATTTTCTTGGCCGAATCACCTTTGATTCGGTCACACCCATTATGTGATTCGGTCAAATCTTCAGGACTTCCCCGGATCAGGTCAATTCGTGCAGCTGAGGGTGATTCGGTCAGGCTGGTGGGCGAATCACTAGTGATTCGGTCGAATCACTTCTGCAGTTTGCTCAGCTTTTCTTCTTTTGAACTCCATCGACCGGAATTCGCCTAGATTTTCTTCGGGCCACTTCGTATTGCGAGATACATAATTTTAACCTGAAATGGACGAAGAAATCATCAAATGGCTTTATAGAATTACGGAACAAACAAGAAGTAAGGGAAAAATGTGGACAAATAAAAGGTTATTTGTCCGCTCATCAGTCCTCCTCCCAGACTTGTTCGTCCCCTCCTTTTCCAATCCCCTCTTCCTCTCTTTTCTTCCTCCCTTTCAACGATTAAAATTCTGTGTAAAATTGCTGCGCTGTCCGTATCGGTCGTACCAATACGGTCGATACGACCGATACGATCTTATCCAATCCGAACGGTCGATACGACCTCAGCTGAAAATCGAAGATTCGACACGGTCGTATCAGCCGTGCAGAACGTACCACCCATA